>JASANV010001289.1:0-16647 GCA_030849715.1 Trypanosoma mega | reverse complement strand
ACCTCGACCTGGTCGCATCGGTCTACCCATATTATCTCGTGGTTGTGTTACTGTGCCGGCGGTGCTTACGACTTCTATCCCTACCCATATCGTACCTGGGTGAGGAATTTATCTATATCTTGGCTTCCCTTGGTAAGAGGTACTGGACCCTGGCACCGCGGTGAGATGTATAGATAACGTCAGGGTACGTTGTTGTAGGTGGCGTAACTATACGCCTTCACACCTTGTCAAAACATCGGCAAGTTGTCATTTTCATCATATCTAGAATTTTTTCAAAAAAAAACGTGGGCACCGCTATCTATTGTAAAGGTATGCACATCATATCTTTTCCATGGCCACAGTTAAGGATTAATTTCTTAGTAGGAGGCTATAGCCTAAAAGTTGTGGCTCCTTTTTTGTACGCAGAGAATATAGGGATAACCACTACTCATTGGAAGAATTTGTTAAGAGCTCCAATCTACGGTATGAGAACGACCAATGAATTTGTTAATGTCCTTTTTTGTCTAGTTACTCGCCGTGCTTCGTGGAAACTCTAGCATGATGCGTGCGTTGCTAACACTATGGGTGGATGTGGATCCAAACTGTGATGCACCATCCGGACAGCTGAAGATATCAATGCTCCTATCTCTATGGAATGTACCACCATTCCTTGGATTTCCAATATCATGTTGATCTCTGCTGTGGTCAATGTTGTTAAGTGATAGTTTGGGCCAAATTGTGATCGCATTTTTTAAACAATTAGGCACCTTTTCCTCTAATAAGGATGTATCGGGATGCCCTGAATGCATCCACCTTGAACGTCTTTGAGAGTGCTTACCAATCGAAGATTGTTGCTTTTGTGTCCTCTGGGTGGCGAGCAAAGTTCTCTCCATCTGGAGGAGCGCTATTTCCCTCCAGCTGGATGGCTATAACCCACTCCAGGCGAAGAGCCAGTCAGCCTTTCTCTGTCAGCATTTGAAATATAATCGCACCTAATTCGTGATGTTCCCTTGGCCAAGTTTGTGTCACCGAGACCTCCGCATTCATTTTTGATAAACCCATAATGTGCATGTTCAGTGCATTTTTGGCGAGGTGAAGAAAAGAACGCAGAGTTGGACCGTAGTGCAAGGCATTGCTTTCTTTTAATCCAAGTTTTTCGACGAAAGGAAATTGCTGCCGTTAAATCCAGTTCCAAGTAAAGTCGTCGTGCACATCTCAGGAACCGTCTCATAGTTGATGCATGTTGTTCCCACATCGTCTTGCCCCACACTCCCAATGCTTTTTTCATTGGCTTCTGTGGCCAACACAACTATGGTTGGGTCGAAAATTTGTGCTCGGAGTATGTCTACAACATTTTCCAGGCATTAAGAAATGTTTTTGTGTATCTGTTCTTTCCTATTACTCCTGAATGAAGAGCGTTTTTCATCTGTCATGTATTGGCACATCGATCTCTAGCCTCGAATGCGTGAATCGGCTTTACTTGTATTCCGTTTTTTTGAACAAGATCCCAGGATTCATTGCTTCTTGAATGGAGGCTTTTTGACGTTTTTTCCAGTTTCTTTCTGGTAGTATTTTTACCCAGCAAGTGGTCGAATAGTGCCTCATCTTACCGCAACGGTAACATGTAGTTTTTTTTTGGGGGGCTCATATTTAAAAACAGATCTCTTTAGCTTTTTTCTCTATTTTACGGTTATAGGCCGCCAAAAATGGGCCATCCAGCTCCTCATCTATGCGGATAATCTCCCGAAATCGTCGTATTTCTATTTGTTGTTCATAACAAAAGATAAGTTGCTGCCTAGAAGCAATTGAATAAATCATTTACAAGGTTCATTTTGACTCTCCGTACATTATGACGCTTCATTCCACATTAAAGCCCGGACTCCGAATGGTTTCCAAGCCCTATCGAAGATAAAACTTCTCACCACCGCAAAAGCAAAATGATGTTGAAAGGACGACAACATTTCTCGTCCCGACGTAGACTTCATAAATGCCATGGCCCCTTGAAATATACCAACAATATTATCAGGTGGTCTGCAAACCCGCCTTCGGTGCCTGGGAACGCTGAGCAATGAACACAACGAGAGGGATCTATATGAAGGAGTTGACGATGTCTTCTTCGCACTCTTATTTTTTTCGTGTATCAGTCGACTGGTTACCTTGTTTTGTAGTTTTGCGCGTTGATCAAAATTCATCCCATGTAGTTGCGGTTGGGCAGGCTTCTTGGGTGATGAAGTTTTCGGCGTCTGCTTCTTTTATGCTATGGATTCCAACATAGGCGTGCAACTCTACGAATTGTAGTGTTTTTTTTCTTGTGTTGTTGCTTCTTGTTACGTATATGAGTATCCTTTTTTTCTTATTTAATTGCTATTGATCTCTCAATTTTACATAATCCACCATTTCTTCCTTTAACATTTGGCTTTCCTCCAACAGTACTTTGTAACCCATAATCACATTACCCAAAGCTCCCTTGACAGTTTGCCATGACGATTTCACTTCAGTGAATTTGTTCCTTACAAGCATGTGTGTTGCAATTTTTTTCAACGTAGACATACTTCCGCTACACGTTTAGCGCCAACATACGATGGAGATTCCTATCTATTCCGCCTTACCTTTCGTTTGGTGTTGTAGATCCAATCTCCGGAAAGCGGTAATGCGACTCAGACTCGTTGGGTCCATGACTGAAGGCGAGCGACTGCGCTTCCTCAGTAGACGGCACTTCCCCTTTTCCAATACCATAGCCCAAGATCACGCCAAAGCAGGGAGAGGGAATTTGAAACCATAAAATAAGAGAGGTGCGGGGAAAGGTTTTGATCTTCATCAGGCGGAATGGTTTTACCTTTCTCTTGTTCAGGGGGTGTCGGGAAGGGGTCGTCTAGATGGAAGAGCCCACACAACATCCTAGCCAACTCTTTGTTGTAGAATGCATCAGGAACTTCCGAGGAAATGAATCCATACTTGATTCAAATATCTTTCAAGCAGAGCATTGAAGTATGTGCTGCGGAGTCTCTTCACAAATGTGGGTCCTAAACCACAGTTGGTGTTTTACCAGGGCATCGCCTTGTTTGTGCATCTTGCACAGGTTTGTGCAAAGTGTATCTGCAGAGATGAAGGCTGACCGGCAGATGGAACATTTAAATTTCTTTGCTTGTATCTCTACTCGGCATTTTTTGCCGTCTGGGTCGACCTCAATGTCTGTAGTGTGTAGTGGGTGCTTTCGTTGTGCATGATATAGGAGACCTGGACAAGTAGTCTACGAACACGTACACTGTTCGCATTTTAATCTGTCTGTTTCATCACTCTTTTCAGGGTTGAGGAGGTATTGTAGGGTTCTCGTGTTTCAGTTTTATATGCTTCGCAGCGTCTCCTTACTGAAGTAGCTTAATGTGCAGTGAGGGCATTCGCACTTGACTTGTTCTTTTTCTATCCAGCGTCTTTTTGGTGGGATTACCACTTCGTTCTCGATTGCACAGATACATAGGTGGATGTTAGAGATGTGTCTGTTAATCCTTGAGAGGGGCATAGGACTTGTGGCAGTATGGGCATTCTGTACGGCCAGCGTCTAAGGGCTTTTGGGTTTCTGAATCTGCATCCGCCTCACGAGGTGGAGAACGGTAACGTTTACTGCTGACAAATTTAAGGGGAACAAAGGGCACTATTTCAGTTGGGTGCACCGTGTGAACGTGTCTAATGGCCCATTGTGCGTGGTAATCTTTGCTGCAATATGGGCATATCAGCCTTTTTCTCTCCTGACTTCTCTGAAAAATGAGTTCGTTCACTCTGCTTGGTTTTGCTGGTAAGCGAGGAAAAGGCTTACCAAGGTGGGCCGTATCCATATGCCTCTTGAAGCAATGAGGGACATATGTGTTAACGCAATAATGGCATTTGTACCTGTAGCAATTTTTATCTACAACCTCTATCCATGGTGGGGTGAGCTCCATGTTTTTCTGGATGTATGTGCGCTTGTGATTCTTAAAATGACTTTCTTGGTAGTATATTTTATCCCAAGATGGGACAATAAATTTAAGAGCTCTTTTTTGGGTGGGTATTGGGTCAGATATGTTTGGTATAGGTGCCGGTGTTGTAGGGAGAAGTGGGGCTGCTAAATTAGCTGCCACTTCTTCTACCGTCGGAAGGGGGACTGTTTCATGCCTTGTGACTATATGTTTTTTGTAGATTTCTCTCTTGTTGGTGCTAAAAGAGCAGAGAGGGCAGAGGATAATATGTCCAAATGGAGAAGCTTAAATGGCTTCCTTTGCTGCCTTTAATGATTCTACTGCAGATAGTCCGTGTAACCGTTGCATGTGGACTCTTTCATTAGATCTGTTTGAGTAGACATTATAGAAAATCGGGCAGAATAGGGGTTGTAGGTTTCTAGTTTCTCATGAGGGTATTGACCTCAGTAGAGCATGGATTTGAGCTTCTACAGGAGAGGGTTCAGGAGGGGGTTCCGTGGAAGAGGGTTCTGCAGAAGGTGTTGTGGCGTGATTTAAGTCTCCTTTTGAGTTACACCACCTGCAGGAGGGGTCGGTGTTACCTGTGATGATCCTGTGAAGCCATCCAAAGTGTCTTGAAACGCCTGTTCTGAATTGTGCCAGGATGCTGTCTCCTTTTCGGAGAAATGGTGTCATTTTAGGTGCGGGGTCATCATTTCCAAGAAGAATCTGACGAGCTGTTAGAGGCGAAAATGGTTTTTTTAATTGTTATTGGTGCTTCTGAGTCTTCGTATGGAATTGGGGGCATCCGTAATCCAGGCGGGAGTCGATTGGGGAAGTTTTGCGGCTTATTTAGCGAGTTTATCAGCTTCCTCGTTTTTTGCTATTCCTGTATGACCAAACATGAATGGGAAAGACAAGCGAATTCCTTGACGTGACAATAGTAACAGTATTTGATCCCAGATTCTACGAAGATTACCGTGTGTGACAGTAATGGGCCCTGTATTGAGGTTACTTAATAGGGAGAGGGAATCCATAAATATAGCTACTATCGTGCACTTCTTTCTGGTGGGGATTCAATCTATAAGTATTTGAAGCTCTAATCCCATGGCTAATCATTCGGTATGGTAGATACATGTTAACGGGTCTGCTCCGCTCTGTCTAAAGCTAATCTTTTCCGTGTCTTTGTAGAGGATCGCCGCGCTACCTGAGCATACGTCCGTGTTTGTGGAGCCATCGGTCCAGAGCGTGTAACGAGCGTGTGCAAATGTATATACCCGAGCCTGTTAGGCATCACGTTTTAGCTCATCGGGATCGTCTGCACGGAGCCCTCCTGGGGCGGTGATATTGCAGTATATGCGAGGGGCTAAGTGCACGGAGCGTGCGGTGTGAGGGGTAGAAAAGTTATCAATTTCGTGATAATCATTCTTGACCCAATTGAAGGCTCCATGGATTTGGTGGGTTTCAGAGAATGTTGCTTCCACTAATGTTTCAAGATATCCACCTCGTGTAATAGAGTTGAGATAGTATTTTGCTCTACGCATTTGTATGGTTTCATTGAGAGGAGGGAGTCTAGCTTCTTTTAAGACGTCCTCTCTCGACGCCCCTAAAAGGATACCTGCAATTGTACTAGCTGCATGGCATTGCAAATTTTCTAGCCCTCGTTTTGAAGTTTCCGAAGCAGCTGTCCACCAGGCAGAAGACCCATACAGGAGTTTGGGTTGGATGAGAGCAAGATAGAAAAAGAAAAGAATATCGCCCTTTGGGCCTCAGATTGTAGAGGACACCGCTCTCAATTTCATCAGTCGTGTTTTTGCTGATTGTAGTGTGTTTTCATATGACGGCTTACACCTTTGACTGGGTTGAGCACAACACCAAGTATTTTGGGTTGTCTGTCCCTTTGAAGACTTACTCCCTCCACTGTGGAGAGAGAGATTTCCTTTGAGGGGAGACCAAAATAGGGTGTACTTCGTCTTTGGAACACTCAATTCCATATAATTCTTTTTGGATCAGGAAGCAATGCATTCTAAGGATCTTTGAAGAATGGATTGTATTACTTCTTTTTTCGAGGAAGTTGTCATGACTGTGAGATCATCAGCAAAGAACGCGTGTTCAAGCTGTGGGATTTTGATTAGTTGCTCGCTGAGAGAGTCATAGTGATAGTGAACAACAATGAGCCTAGAACAGAGCCCTGTGGAACTCCGCATGTGAAGCAACAGGGTAGGATAGTATGTTTTGCACCTTGACCCTGGCTGTCCTGTTCGATAGAAAGTCGGCAACCCACCTAATGAGGTAAGGATCCACCTCATATCTTCTCATTGCGTGGATAATGCAGCCGTCATCGACAGAGTCGAAGGCACGGGAATAGTCAATGAGGACAGCTCCTACTTTTTGTCCTTTTTCTCGGTTAAGTGTAGATGAGATGAGATGTATGAGTGGGTCTAGAGTGGAGCGGTTGGGGCGAAATCCTGCCTGTTGAGGTAGAATTCGTGATTTTACTGTGTCACGAATGCGTCTGGCTATAATTTTCTCGAGCAGTTTGCATAGGTTTGACGTAAGGGTGACGGGACGAAATGAAGCTGGGTCGACAATTGGTTTCCCTGCTTTTAAGAAGGGGAATGATAATGCCAGTTTTCCAGTCGGTTGGGACTCTTCATTCAGAGAAGCCAGCATTAAATAGATTGACGAGGGCCTTCTTTGCTGAACGTGGGAGGGCAATCAGAGCTTCGCAGTGAATATTGTCAGGACATGGTGTTGCGCCTTTGTGAAGGTCTCTAAGAGCTGCCCTTAACTCTCCCATTGTGATTTTCTCAAGTGGATATTTTGGTGGAGACAGTCGATCTTGTGGGAGTGCAAGTGGATGACGAGTAGAATTTTGAGCATACATCTTTGCCAACAATTTTGCATGTGCTTTGCAGGAAAGAGGTTCATTGTTGACAACCAGCACTGGAAAAGGCAGGGGACGATGAGCATATACAGACTTTATTAAGTTTCAGTTTGCTTTTGCAGTTGTGTCTATCTTGGAGCAACGTTCTCTCCATCGCGTCATTGCAATTTCGGCGAGTTTTTTTCTTCGGAGAGCAATAAGTAGCTCTGTTTCCGATACATCCTTACAATCTTCTATACGTTTGTCCATCTCAGTGAACTCAGAAGTCCAGAAAGGGAGGGACTTCGCCACAGCACATGGAACGCTTTGCCTCACGGTCATACAGATGACAGAGCTAAAGGTTTTAGCTCGTCTGTGTATGGTTGCGCTGTTCTTTAAATCCAGAGGGAGTCGAGGGGGAAGAGGATTTATAAGAATACCTTCTCTGTTTCTCTTTCGATGAAATTTTTTGAGCTTATAGACGGACCTGGCACGTTTAATGCGTCTCAGTTCTGTTTTTAATGTCACGAGCAGACTTCTACTATGTCTGATTTTGGCGCTCATTATTCTTCTGTGCAGAGCCCAATTTGCTTTTTTCAAGAAACAAGTCGTTTGGAGCCTTTAAACGTGATTGGCCGGTCCAGTGAATCACCTATTTGTACCTGGAAGGTGATCCATGCGTGGCCGCTGTCTGACACGTATCTCGCATTCAACTCTGAGATATTCGTGTCTTTGGAAATTGTAATATCTGGAGCTGACTGCGCCAGACCTTCGGCGGTTTTCCGCCACGTGTGTGACCCAATGTTGTGATACACTAGGTCATGTTGTAGACACCAATCTACAATACACTCGCCACCTGCGCCTTCAGGCCTTGATGGGTCACACAGCGGGTGATGCGAGTTTACATCCAAACCAATCACTGTTGGTATTCCATCACCGAGTTCATGACTCAGGAGTGAGAGGGTTTCCGTAGAAACATTTTTGCCTTTTCGGGAAATATCCAGCTATAATCCTCAGCTAGGAGTTGTCTGGAAGCAGCAGTGTNACGAGAATGGAGACCCCACCTCCTTTGGATGACCTTGCCAATCCGAAGTGCTGGAAACCATTAATTTTAAAACACTCGCTCTCGGAAGCAGAAAAGTGCGTTTCAACGAGGACAGACCACGCAATCCGCTCTTCCTTCAACCACTTCTCCAACGAGATCCTTTTCGCTTGCGAGAGCCCTCTTACGTTCCACTGAGCTCCTCGCAAAATAGGTCCCGGGTTCACCTCTACATCCCCGCACAGCTAGAGAAGCAGCCAGAGATGAACCTTCAGTGCGAGTGATGGCGCTACACGTCGGCACATGTAGCTGTGGGGTAGTTTAAACGATCGTTTTGTTCCTGATCTCCCAAACACAGCGCTACCACCGATCAGTCTGCCGGCACCAAAAGCCTTTAGCCGCACCCTAGGTGTGACTGCTGGCTCTTGGCTTCCCTCCGAGAGGGTACTAAACCCTGTCACCGCGTTGAGGCGGCCGGCATCACCAGGGTGATTTTACATATTACGTAACAGCAGTTCACTCTACTGAACTCACTAGACACGAAGCAAAAGTGGATCCTCTTGTTCGGTTAACTTGCCTCTTTAAACGCAAAAATACACTTTCTGACGTGAAAAATTTCCACTTTATTGCCAAAAAGGAATAAGATATAGTTGCTCTGCGGAAGTCAGTGTACAGAGAGCAAAAAAACTTTTTTTGATTTAGCAAATCGGTATCTTCATATGAAAACATTAATGAAATTATTTTTTTTGACATTGATCACATATCAGAGACGATTACATAGTTTACAAAATTTTTTCCTCGCTCGACAAGATGCTGCAGTCTTTTTGGAAGCTATCTGGGAATGGAATTGTAAAATGATTCTCTTTTGCAGCCATTGGTGTCATCTTAAATTGGAAATACTGCAGATCAAATATATGATGGAAATCATGCTTCTCTGATATAAATAATCCACTTTGGCGACTTGTTTTCTCCTGTAATGAGTAGGCACTTTTTCTTAACTGTTGACAACGCTGCGTGAAGAATTGGTATCTATTAGCTTGGATAAATGAGCTCAATACTCCCACATGAGCGCTATGAAGAGTGGAGAAAAGTTTTGTCTCTCTCGTTATTTCTAAAATTTATTATCACTACTATGAATAGGTAGAATAGGGGTTGTATTTGCTTCCTGCATTAATAAAGAAAAAAATGATAAAAAATTATTTTTTGGATAAGTTAGAATTCCTGTAAATGCTTCTTTGGTAAAGGCTTCTTAGTAATTACCAATTTCCTCAAATTATATTGAAAATAGTTTAATAAAAGCTGTTTATCAACAATTGTATATAATTTTCTTTTGCTGAGAAACAAAAGTCCTATGAATTCCAGTTCCCCTATCTCAAACTCCAGAAAAAGAAGAAAAGTAATTATGTACTCAAGTGTGATAGAGTTTTGTCTTTTCCTACGATCAAGTCATTTATATGGTGCTTCTATTTTAATTTAGCACATCATAAAAAAAAGAAAATATATTTGCTGCTCTTACTTAACTATAAACTAGAAAACGCTTTATGAATCCATGATCATCCAGACTCCCTCCCCCGTTAACCATTCTAAAGTTAGAGTCTTTTCACTAGTCCAAAATCTAAAAAAAAAACTTTTACGATGCAAATTATCCATTGAGTTCATTGTAGATTAAAAAAATTTAAAATAAGTTTTGAAGTCATGCCTATACATGAATTTCAAAAATGTTCTTAATTCCCATGTCGCAAGATAAAATGTTGATCTTTTATGTTTCAAAGATATCAAAAAGGAAGAAGTCTCAACTCAAATATCTATGCGCTGCGGCAGTCGCTCTCTACATGCCTCCTATGATGATTTGACGTGGTGTTGTTCTACCTGCATAAATGGAAGTAGCGCGTGTTTAATATTTTCCTTGCAATTCCACTGGGTTTTTCCATACATTTCACCGCGTTGTCAGGGTCCAGTACTCCATGCGAGGAAGCGAAGATATAAATATTTATAAACCTGGTACTATATGGGTAGGGATAGAAGTCGTAAGCACCGCCGGCACAATAACACAACCACGAGATAATATGGGTAGACCGATGCGACCAGGTCGAGGTTATGAGACACCTTACTGTGCGATTGACATTTGTTCCACGAAGTCTCATTCTTTCGTGCGCACTTCTCTGACCATGCCGGATGCGTGAAACGTCGGAACACCAGAGCGCGACGCTACATGTATCACGGAGAGCCTGTTACTTCTACGGCTTTGACCTGTACGGAGATACAGTTTAGGCTCAGGCATTTATTTTTTGTTTTTACCACCCCTCTCCTTCTACGTATGTGACGCCTGCCACTTTGTGCTGCATACGTCGAGTACCTCGTCTGAGGGACGGAAGTAAATTGGCAGAATCGGATGGGGTAGTGCTCTGTGTGTGAGACCGAGCACCGGACGATAGTTTGATCTACACTTAAAACTACAGGGATCACAGCAGTATGTGGGGTATTCCATGACTGTGTGTAGTTGAAAAAAGGTTCCGTTTGATAAAAAGAATTTCTGCAGTGTACATATCACAAGATTTGAGTGAAGAGATTTTTGCTAATTATCCACAGATGTATTTTTGATAAGTATAGTTGTCTTTTCTAGCATAGGCTGCATAATTATTTTGTAATTGGTGATCAAAATCGATATTTCATATAGATTCACCTTTGGTTTCACCACTGACAAATGAACTCGCCAGCAAGTTGCCTTGCAAAAGTCTCCTGTTGAGTTTTTGATGAACAACATCGTATTGTGTTACAGATAAAATGGTAGTGGATAGTGTGAATCCGCAAGATTCCTTCTACTTGTAACAATTTTTATTTGAGTTTCACCAACTCTAAGATGTTATGATGAATCCACGGGCTACACGTTTTCAAAGAGATAAGACTCTCCTATCGGAGTGCTACAGATCGTTCTTGATGATGAAACTTAATTTCAAGTAGTGCATAAGAGCCTAGGTCAATTTTTGTCTCACCAGAGATTTCTTCTCGTGTTACTGCTCGTTGTCGTAGATCCTCTTTCCACCATCGTACATCATGCTGAGTTCCGCAATTTGAGTTTTTACCGTGCAAACATCTGTGTGAATTTTTTCAGCAACCATTTCGTTCCTCGTCTATTAACTCTGATAGTCCTGCCAAGGTGCTCTTAAAAGCTGCAAAAATACCCCACTCGCCATGTAAGCTGTTGACAACACACCAAAGTGCAATAATACAGATTCATCTTCCATTAGTTGAAAACTGAGCGGTGTCAGTACATAAACTGGTGCCCATAAACTCTCTGTTATCTATGCTAATCAGAGAACAACGTGCTCATTCCGATTTCTGCATAGAGAAAGATTTTTTAATTTTTCATCCTTAGACAACAGTCTGGCATATTTTACATCTTGCGTCGCCACTCTCTTCCGTAAACCCATGATGAGTATGCCCAACATGGATCTGACAACGTTCACCATGCTGCTTATCACCCAGACAAATTGTAATTTGATCGTTGGGGAAATGTCCTTTGATGTCACAGTAAAGATTGTATTCTCTTAGTTGAGTGGTTTACTATGCATTTGGCGAAACATTTCGAACTCTCAGTCCACCAAGAGCTGATGCCCCTTGTTGACAGCGTCTGCAGTGCCCTCACCATCTTGTTAGGTTTCCGTGCATAGGCATTCCATATGAATGTGGTGTGCGAATTTGTGTAAATAATTCAGGCGTTGTTGAATGACGTAATAGTACTTTGCTGTTTTTCGATTGCGGCTTGCCATTTGCAGTAAAGGGTGAATCTTCCCCTTCCGCTGAGGAAGTTGCGGTATCGGGGTGATGAGAACTGTCTCAGTCCGCTTTCACTGTTTTCAGGCAGCCTCCTCTCTGTTCTTTTTTGGAACTCTGACACAATTTTTTCTCAAAGAATATTGAAAAAGTTTCCCTTTTAATCTTTGTCCCATCTACATGATTCATGGGCAATTTTTTTTACACAAAAAGGCATCTTGTGCTGTTTAAACACTTTACTCGTTTCACTAATGTTTGAATTTTGCGAGAGAATATGTTTGCCTCGCTTAATATTACACGTATTTGAATAAAATCCTTTGATGGGGCAATATGTGGATGCATTGCTACAATAAGTGCTGAAAGTTAGGCATCAAGTACCGTCTTTTTCATTTATACGACTAAAGCCATGACAGTGGCGCTGTTTGCAATGAATGGCATCCACTCTTGAATAACTTCGTGTACTATTTTCATGTGAAATGAAGGGTTGTTCCAATGACTATATCATTATCGAATAGACATGTTAACATGCGTTTGCTCTCCATTTTTTCAAAACGGTATTAAGGTCACGGTATCAAATGTTTGAAACTTACCGGTTTAATTCTTTACTTAAAATATTATCTTCCCATTCCTCTGGGTAGTCGTCGAAATCATGCTCATGTGTTGGTGGATTTCTAGGTGAGAGTGGCGGTTGTGCTAAGTTATTGACTTCTTCTTCAAGATTGGCTCGCCTAGAAAAAGGCCGTTTAAGATTTATTTCATGTGTTTGGAGTTTTCAAGCTCGTGCTTGTTTCTGAGTAAACATCTGTTTTGGCAATAAAACTTCATCTGAGTCCTGAAGTTTTCTTTGCACTACTCGTTGTACATGTGTGTGTTATTCCGGTTATACCTTGTATTGAGTGACTGCATCAAACTGGACTTGAAGGAGAGCTTTCACTTCTCAAAAGAGCCGTTATTTTGCCGTTCATGCCGTGCACGCCTGTTCTCATTCTTTAACATCTTTACGAGGTTCAGTAACTTGATGTTAAAAAATTGTCACTTTCGTGTTGATCTCATGAAGTGCAACCTCATAGCTACGATGGACATATTTATTTCTGTACCGTAAAGTGTCATTAAACTATGTAAATAGAGGACGGAAAAGGAGCCTGCAAATTCTAAGTTTTGAGCAGAAACATTCAGCCAGTACCTTAGATTGGTGCATTTGATTTCTCGCTTCTTCTACTTAGGTTGAGGCTACACCCTCTGCCTATCATAGCTCAACACTACCTCTCTCTTGTTAGCAAAGCGGTAAGTAATTAGTCTTGAGTTGTGACAAGTCTATTTCATTTGTGATGTATGTTCTCCGTTGATTACCTTTGTATTCCCCAAAGTTCCGTGACACTGTATCAGCCAGATTAACTTTGACGTCCAAATAGAAAAGATAAAATCTAATCTCTCCCTCATGGAAAAGCATGTTTGTGTACTTGTGTAGGCGATTGAGTGTGCATCCTCAGCTAATACCGCCATAACCATGGTCTTTGCGTTGTGCGAGGGCGTTCGAGAAAAGGTCCGTCATTATGGCGATTCGGTGACCTATAGTTCTCTTGCCATTGGCTATTAAGTGTTGGAGGAACATGCAAATAGATCGGGGTTCCGCATTTGCCGAATACTTTGCCGTGAAGTGTTTGGGCCCGCTTGGTATTTTTGAAGCATTACCTGTGTACAAGTTGTAGATGGATCTCTGCTGAAATCTGCACTTTGAATTATTTGAAAGGCGAACAATAGCATCACAATCCTGTGTTGAAGCGTCCATGCTGCTGATAGTATCGTACATCTTGTCCTCATAAGTTATTGTAAAAGTTTTTCTGTTCTCCACCAAGGGTTCTCCACCAAACAACTTCCCAACTTATGTGGAGCGTGGCGTATAGTTAGTTGAACCCCGGTAAGTTCGCCATTCCATCTGGAACTTTGTTGCACCTCCCGATAAACCGCACTGTACATCATTAATATAGGGAATATGGCTGCAGATTTCAGTCGCATAGTGTGGAGTGCATAGCAGATTAACGAGACAAGGGACGCGAAAGTACGACAGCTGAAATGTTTTGCACGGAGCATTAACTTAAATTTTGCGACCTTTTTAAGGGAGTTTCTAGCAAGCCTCTGTCAACCATTCTAGTGGCAGTCGTTATCTAGAAAAACATTCTCGCTGGATGCCTCAAAGAGTCATTCGTCATCACTTATGACGAGTAGGGTAGTTTGATCTGGGAAATTCAAGAGGGTAGTCTTTTCAATTTGTTGTAGGATCTGCCGTATTGCAGCACAGCATTTAGCTTCTTTGCCTACTTGGGCGGCAACCAAGGTACTATCAGTCCTTTTGCTGACGATTACTGACGTGTCTATATCGACGATAGGCCACGTAAAATTGCATGTCCTACTGCTATGCTCCACCGCACACTAGTAGAAAGTGTCCGGAGTCGGCATATATTTTCACAAACGAGAAGTACAAACTTGTTGCGCAATTGTTTGTGGATGGGAATAGAGTCATGAATGGCTTCAAAATCGATATGGAACATGAATTGTGCCCTAAGTGGTTGCAGGTGACGTCCCATTCATGTTGGATGGTACATATGAGGTATGTGAATTTGGTCAATGACTCCATTCAAGTTTGGTTCCGTTACATGCATCGTCTTCATTTCATTTCGGACACATTGAATGCATTGATTTCGTGGATACACATGCCCAATGGACGGTCAAATTCCTCATCACACCACTCAAACTTACCCATTCTTACCGCTTGCTCAATATTGTTACGTGAAAGTCTTGTATGTGCGATCGTGCGCGATAATTGGATGTTGTGAAAGACTATAATTCCAAGTACTGTAGTGCCTTTCTGAGGAACTTCTTTGTTGATTTATGGTGGGTGGGTAACTTAATGAGAGCATCAAGATCTACTAAGGGCGTCTGTTGTAGGTGAAGTGGTCTCTGGTTATGTGGCGGTAATTCAACAGGAGGAACGCTTTGCATTTACTGAATCAATCCAGAGGATCCATTTTTCCTTTTGCTGAGTTTGTCTGTGTTCGGGGCTGTCCTTCCCAGGTACTCTAATCGAGGAGGACATCACATACACTTTCCCGTGCTTCTACACTCTTCCTCGTCATTTGGAGACCATAGTCCAGGTACTTTCTGAGCGTGTCGAGGCGAGTGTTTTCTGTTATCAACATGATTTATGGTTCCAGCACCCCCATCATCGCCATGTGACGAGCTGCGCCTTTCCTGATCGATGGAAGGGCTGTCTCTAGACTCTCTCATCGAAGGGTCGATCGGACTGCGTTCTTTTTGTCTGTTGTATTCTTGAGAGGCATTTGTTTATTGCACTTCTTGATCGTTAATTTTATGACTGTCCACGCACCATGGTGTGGTATCATGGAACTGATAGGTTATGGTCCTCAGAACTTTGCGCCTTTCCCGTGTCGTACAAAGGGAGAAACATGTACCTTGTCATCGTAGTTGGGATACTCGATTTTTACTCTTTCCATAGTCAATAAGCCGATGACATTTGCCATTGCGGCAAGACACTGCATAATCCGTAGATGTAGAGCTGCCTCTGGGTGTTGGCGCAATTACTAGTAGGCTTCCTCAAACTACCTCGCCATGAGTGTTGGAAAAATCTCCGGATGAGGTTTCCCCATTCGAAGCGCAGGGCGGTCTCGCAAGCATCTCGCCATTCTATTTCGGTACCTAAATTGATGTGTGTAAGCTAATTTGTGTACAGAGCGCAATTCTTTTGTGCTGTTCAGATGTGCGCCAACGCTTTGTTGATAGTGAACTATTTCCAGTTGCGCGTCACTCTTATTCTCCTGACCAGTTTTAGTGTTGAAGTTTGTAGCGGTTGGGAGGGGAGATTGTGTGACAGTGCCCTTAGCTCGTGTAGCCATCTGTGCGGTTGACGTGCTTCTGGTGAGATCTGGCTGTTCACGCCCTTTGAATAACTCCTGGGGGCTTGTCAGGATACATAGGCCAGGATTGTGAGCAGATGTACCCACCGTTGCGTCTTCATGGGCTGTTTAAAGGTGCTCCGTTAACTGTTGTGAGGGTTTT
The DNA here is from genome assembly GCA_030849715.1 of Trypanosoma mega. NCBI lineage: Eukaryota > Euglenozoa > Kinetoplastea > Trypanosomatida > Trypanosomatidae > Trypanosoma > Trypanosoma mega. Next base: position 980 of record JASANV010001289.1, on the reverse strand, counting down.
GTGCATCTCCACATTAGCCTTCTCCTCTTGACCAGGTGGAAAAGGAGAAGGTGGTTGAGTTGCCGCGTGTTGTTGTATAGTAACACATTGGATTGGAGGTGAAGAATCTCTCTCTCTAGAAACACAAGAATAAATCTCTATCACGGCTTCTTCTGGCTTTCTAGTGAAGGTATAGTTACCTCAGCGGGAGTTAGCCTCGTTAACTGCTCTTGCGAACTTTGTTCCCACGAGATAAAATTGTCTTTTTACAGTGAATGGTAGTACTTCATTTGTATGTATCTGAACAAGTAATAGTTCCGTTCCGTTCGCGCCTTCTGTATAAAGGCCATTTCTGGTTACTCATCAGGACATGCTGTTTGAAGACCAGCCAATGGTTGTCCAAGTATGGTCAAGGTCTCCGCAGCATCCTGTTGACCCTTGCTTAGGCCAAGTCGAAAGCGGCGATTTCTGAGGGCTTTCACATTGAGTGCCCTATGTGAACCGTCCAGTATTGCAGTGATGGCGAGGGCCATCAACACGAAGCACAAATTCGAACGGGATACCTTGCGTGCCTGGTGTTCTGCTTCAGTCATGATCTTCTTCAACCAGACGCTGGGCCAACCATGAATCAAATAGCGACTCGTGTCTGTCGCGTTCGCGCTTGTTTAGTGGAGGCAAAGCTCCTTAAGCATGTTTTTTTTGAATGTAAAAGATCAATCGATATTACTGTAGCTTCATGGAAGAGGATTCGTAGTCTGGTCTGCAAGGAGGGTGAGTAACTCACAGTCACGTTGTAGGCATCTGTGACAGTAATTTGTCAGCAGAAACAGTCCACAAACTTCACTGACACGTTTTTGTCGTGGGTATTTGTAGCTTACGCGGCAAAGGTGAGGTCATACCCGTTGCAAAATCCGTTTAAAGTCACGTTAAACGGGTGGAAACGCGGTAGAGTAATGGATATTGAGTGTTATACGGTCACCCCTATCTGCAGTAAACATTCC
>JASANV010001288.1:894-16639 GCA_030849715.1 Trypanosoma mega | reverse complement strand
GCTAAAGTACAATACAATGGAAGTACATTTGCTGTTACATGTCCACGTCGCCAAGAAACAGATGCATTTTTGAAGTCTGTTGCCGCATACGATTCTGTGCTTCTCAAGGATGGTGTGGGCTCTCAATTTGAACTCCGTTAAAGGAAGGAAAAATATATAATTTTATGGAAACATGTGCTTTTTTTTAACTTTCTTTTGCATTTTTTTTTCTTAAAAAAAACTACATTCTTTTTCAATGAAGTGTGAATTTCCACAGAAAACCATTAAATGTTTACTTATCTTTGAAATTCACTTTCATTTTTATATTTGGTAGAAAAAATAATGATTTTTTAATAAATTTGGAAGCTTTTTTTTATTAAGTGAAACAGAATGATTTTTTTCTTTTTTTTTTTGCTACATTGCACTCGCTATTATGCACATTTTTAATGTAAATGGAAACTTCATTTTGGTAAAAAGTTTTATTTTATTGTTTGTGTGTGTATGTGAATAGTGCCATTTTGTTTTTGAGCCTGGGAATTGTTTTACCTATGTAAAGACAATGCTATCTGTTTTGCATATACGTAATGTGAAACATTTATTATGGTATGTGTGTGAATTGTACCTGTGGCAAAGTATAGCAGATTTTATTGTTTTTTTCTTTTGATTTCAGTCTCACTTTTTCTCTTTTTTTGAAGCTTTATACTTTCTTCTAAAATTAAATAATATGTTCATGTTTAATAATTCCTTAAACACTTTTTATTGGCGTTCTGTTTCTTACATATATGCGATAATGTAGGTTTTTGATTTTCAATCCTTTTCTTTTCATCTTTTTCACTTTAATTTTTTACATATCTTAGAACTAGATTAGTTTAAATATATTACTCCGCAATTATTCATGTACATATTTTTGCGAACTTTCTTTTAGTATATATATATATATATAGCTTAGGTGGATGTTTTGTTGTCTATTAAAAATCATTACTAGAACATGTAAACGCAAGACTTTTTCAGTTTTTACGTATCTTTTCTGCTCGTTTTTTTGTTTCAATTGTGCCTTTTCTACAATAACTAAAATACCATGCTAACAAATAATTGTTTTTACTATTTTTTTAGTTTCCTTTTCCTGTTTTTGTATTTGATGGAGTGTTGAAAGTGCTTCAATCCGCTGAGATCATAATTGGACATTTGTGATCAGATAAGGTTGAATTAGTTCTAAAAGCATTTTTTGTTTTTTAAGCACTTTAATGCGTGAAGAGTAACGCAAAGTTAAAAAATGCTTTTTTGTATATCTAATTTTTTTTTTTTTTACACTCATAAATTATGTTTACGCACGAGTTTCATGACATCTCATAACTTTTTTCCTGTGTAGTATAGAATTGGACTTTACTGATTTTATGAATTACTTTACTAATCTTTCAATACATGAAACCTCATAGCACTTCACAATAACTTACATTATTGTTAAAAACCTACCCTGAAGTTTCTTTTTTTTTTGATGTTACCGTTTGATTGATAAACCGCTTAATTTTTGAAAACCTTTGAAAGAGGTTTTTGGAAAACGTGTTCCCTCATTTTTTGTGAATAGAATAATTTCATGTAAAATTTGTTGTTACTTTTCTTAAAATTCTTGCTTCGTATAAACATTCTTTGGTGTACAAACATATTTGATCCCATCGAAGAAAATGTTTGTAGCTCATTTTTTACTATCACTCTTTTTTAAAAAATATTCTACATTTTCTTCAACAAGAATACATTTTGATTTTCTTGATTTTTTTTATTGTTCAATTAACTAAGTGATTCTCCGGCATACTAAATAACAAAAAAAAATTCTATCGCTAACATGTATACGGTAATTAAAGCATTATTTATATTGATTTATACTAAATATAGTAAAACAAAGGAGTGTAAAGGTACGAATTTTTTTCAGTAAAGTAGTACTTTTAGAATTTGATGCTGTCATATATTTTTCTTGCAAAGAAAATGATTTTAAAAAAGTGTTATTTTTGTATCATATGACATTGTTGTATTTTTGAGTAAATAATTTGATGAGGGTTTGAAATGACATTTTTTTTATTCAAAGTTTTTTCAAGGGTGCTTTTAAACAATAATTCGGATTTACGAAATCAACATTTTGTTGAAACAAAAAACCTTGTAACAAAATTGCTCATTCAAATAGAAAAACGCTTTTATTTGTGTTAATAAGTAGGGTTTTACATAAAAAAATATGTATGCTTACTCCATTTTTACTCGGATCAAAAATACAATCAAGAATGAGTTTGATTTGTGCTCTCTCATGTATTAGAGATATCAATACATGGAACACGCACTGTCTAAACGATCTTGAAAGAAAAAAATCATACACAGTCGGAATAAAAATGTAAATAACCAAATCCATTGTGTATCAAACAAAAAATTGAAACGATTCTGATGTAATGAAATTTTAAAAATAAAATTTAATACAGATTGCTACTGAAAATATCAAAAAAAATAAAGCAATGCCAACTGACACACTTATGTGCATTTTGAAGATTCTTTTTTTTGATGACAATAGAGAAAGTAAAGAGGATTTATATATTTGAAATATGAAAATGAGATCGCTAAAAATATGTCTACGTTGAAGTTTCCGTTCGCTTGCATTAATGGTCATCTAGCGGCCATAGCGGCGAGGTCGAAGTCAATAATGATTATGAAAACCGAAATATCATTTATCCTGGACGGCATTATATTACAAATCTTCTTTAAATGTGCAAGTGCTTTTAACTTTTTGTTTAAAGAAAAAACATCACAACAAATTGAAGGTAAATATATCATGATATTTATCTTCCTCTCTACACCAGCCTAGACATTTCTGTGCAAATGAAGTATATTGAGTTGTCATTTTGCCCTCCTTGTGTGTAATAAAATGTGAAATTAAGTATTGTGGTCGCAACTATGACGCAGATAAATAAATAAAAATGCACACTTGTAGTAATGTTCAATGCGGCAAAGTAAAAGTGTTAAATTTTTGTAATTTTTTTCATCTTTGCTTTTTTCTCATTTACTTACAAGCAATAAATTCAAAGTAAATGTTAGACTCTTCAAGCAGGGCATTCCGAACCGCATTTTTTCCCTTTGGTTCATGCTCTAGCACCCCTAGCAATGTTTTGCACAACATCATGTCTTACAAAGAAAAAGTCTATTATTCACTCAAACCAAATAATTGAGAACGAGATTTGAACTCTAACCTCGCTACGGTCTTCCAAAGAGAGTAAAAAGCGCATGAGAATCCAATCCTTGATGAACGAAGAAGTTTGAGCATCTCCACGAGTACCGCATTACAATTGCTGGGTTATTGGTAAGACATTATAGTGCCCTAAAAGTGAAAGGATAATTTGGTGACAATAATTGAAGGTGAGTTAATGACATGCAGTAAAAGATATCTCTCTGGCAGTAGCAATGATAATATTTTTTAATGAGTAAAACAAAACGTGTATTGTTAACACGCGCTTCTCTCAAATTTCTAATGCGTTAAAAAGTGATTTACTTTTCATGTCTCCCAAAGACGCATCAAATGTATTACATGTAAACAAACTTTACACGCAATACATTTTATATAATTTTATGAAAGGAAAAGCGCATCTCTATTTAAATGTGGATGTGTTTTTCATTTTTGAGTTCAAAAAAATGTGTTACAGCTACCATAATAAATACGCAGTGGTTGAACCGTGCGTTTCGAAAAAGGATGCACCAATGTTGCTTGTTATGAATGTAAATCCAAGTAAACTATCTCCACAGATTGCCAGTAGAGATGCGGGGGAAGTTAAGAAAATCCTTCAAATCTGTTGTGGAGAAAGTAATGTAAAAATAATGATTGAGCACAGTGAAAGCGGAATCAATACAGAGAAAGGTGTATGTCTTAAATGCAGCTGTGATTAACAAAAAAATGATAAGTTTATGGAATACAAAAAATCCAAGAAGTGAACACATTGCATGGATGAAAAAGGAATGCCTTGGCAACACCTTCTCAATTCATTTAAGTCTTCGTCATGGTATGCAATATGCTTTGGTATAATTAAAAAGGAAGTCACTCAAACCAAAACACTTACAGAGACAGTCTCATTCACACAAAATGCTTTATGGACATTACTTTTTTTTTCAAATGAGCATAACAATGTGGATCAGTTAATGGATAAGGCAAAAAAGTGAAACATATTTCTCAAAATAATTCTTTTTCTACATCTAATTTCACATCATCTACACTTAATAGTCAAAGAAACATTTCTAGATAAAATCATTCAATGGAAATCGAAAATAATTCTGAGTAGTCATAAAATGGGTTTAAAGATGTGTAGTCATATAAAAAAGGAATGAACAATAATTTGTTGACCATTACAAATAAAAACACGGAAAAGCAGAAACTAGAAGACCTATGAATTAAGAAAAGATAAATTCCATGGACATGGTAACTTTCATTTCAAAACTTTGCTTGCTCTGGTAATAATTATTATTTTACTCCATTAGTATAGAAACTCACAACGAGGTTTTGTAACTATTTAGATGTGTTTTATAAATACCAAGAATGATTATACAATTTAGAACAAAGATTCGTAAATATAAATAACATGAATATACAAATATAGTAAATTAGAAACGAAAAAAATTATTTTTTTATGAAACTTCTCACGAAAAAAAGATTTTTTCAAACATAAAAAGCCACAGCTCAATTTTAAATGTATTTAGCTAAATTAGTTTTTTTAAATACATAGTTTGTGGATCTTTGCAGTAGTTGATTTTTGATAAGAAAGAATCCTTGAAAGTATTAAGAGAAGGAAAACTTGATAGAAAAATTACAAAAAACGTAACAAAAAAGTTTGACGGCATGTTTTCTTTGGAAAAAATGTCTATCTAAATTTATTTTTGAATTCAATGTTGATTTATTAAGTTTAAAGCGTTTTTTTTGAGAAGGAAATAAAAAATACTTTGTGTTTTAATTATAAAAAAAATTTCGTTTGCCATTATTCTTTAATTTAAAATTTGCATCACCTAAAGATTAAAAAAAGTTACTAAACAAAAAGTTTTACCAAATGTTTTAAAAATTGTTTTTCTCATCCATTTTTAATTTGGTGTTTAATGTATTACATAGAGAGGTATATAGAATTGAAAACCTCTTAGAATAGAGATGGTTTCAAATGTAATGTATTTTATAGTAGGTATCAGAGTGATAATGTACATTGTGTGGTATCTTATTATTGTATTATTACTGATAACAAATGGAATAATATCATTATTTGCACATAAATAAAATAGCTGCTAAACGTGTATTTAAAATTCAATTGATTGATTAAGTGGCATCTTTACCGTTTGCATCAAGTTATTTGGAGTACTTGTCTGTCTTGGGAAATATATTCATTCTATGTGGATGTACGTTAACCAACGAATTCTAAACAATTTCCATCTTTTCAATTGCAGTAATGAGCACGTTTTTTGTGGTTTACATTTTTATTATTATTGTAAAAACACATTTGTATATTTTACTAATATGAAAGGGCGTCGAATTCTCATGAAAGTATATTTTTTATTTATTTCATTGTATAATAAAATACAACTATAAAAGTTGACAAAGAACAACGTTTGGTAAAAAAAATGTTGTATTCGACATCTTTGTGCAAAAATAGTAAGTTTCTACCTTGCAAGTGTTCTTAGTACAATGTCAAAATGGAAGTGGGATTATCTTTATTTGTTGTTTTCTTGCTTTGTTAGCTTTTAATACAATATTACTAAAAAAATGTACTTCATGAACAAAAAAACACTTTTTAGGCTAATAACGTGTTATAACTTACGAATGATTTTTTTGTTTTCCGTTTTACATATTTTTCTTAGATTGTTATGAACGATCATTTTCTAAGTTTTTGCTATGATTTCAAAAACTTTAGACGTCAACAACTCATAAAAATACAGTTCAGTTAAAAGTTTGTAGAATTAATATGGTTAAAAAATAAATTTTGTGAGTCCAAGAAAAGAAGTTATTATTCTCTTTGCTTTACTATTTTGTGAATATTCGAATGTGTCAATTACTTTTTGTGCACCTGAGATAGTGTGATGTTTGAAATAAACAATTGAATTTGTTCTGATGTGAGTATCATGTATTAAAAAGTCTTTTTTTTTCTTATTTTTCCTTATTCTTACAATTTATTGTGAAGTACATTTTATATAAAAAAGAAACTTTTATGCTCATGCACTACAGTATCCTTATACTTTTTGTGGCAATGTCTACTCTTTGTGGATGCTTTGCAACTGCCACTGGGAGTGTTGACGTTGAAGCAAACGTTAAAACTTCAAGTGGAAACCCGACGGATGCAATACCGAGCGAATTTGTGGCAAAAGCATCCCCTGAGTTCGAGAACGGTGAAATACCTGACGAATTGAAAGAAACAATTAAAAGTATCACGGATAGTGTGCCGAATATTGAGAAATACTCATTTGAAAATGCTTCAAGGACAATAAACTTTCATATTAAGTCTCTGTGGGAAAAAGTGAAAAAGGCTACAACTGATTACACAGCAGTTCTCTCTTTTTACGAAGAAAATAAGGAATATATACAAAATGCGACAAGAGATGAAACACAAAGTACGAATATGGTTAACGAAGCTGAGGAAAAACTAAAAAGAGCCACAATATCAAGAACAGAGGCAGAAAAGAAAATAAAGTCTATAAAGAAAGCTGCTGAAAATGTTAAAAGAAATTGTGCAAAGATAAAAGAGACAGAAAAAAGTATACCATTAAAGAAACAAGAAGCACAAACTAAAAACGAGACCATTGAAGGTGAAATGAAGAAAATAAAGGAAAGTGTGAAGGAATTCAATGAAAAATTGAACCCATGTCCGGGAAAAAAAAATGAACATGAGCGTGTCCGCGATGCAATTATGGCTTCTGTTAAAAAGGCAGAATATGCTGCGAAAGAAATGCCTACTTTGAGTGGGGATGAAAAAGCAAAGAGAAATGAAGTTCAGAGTGCGTATGAAGAAATAAAGAATAGCGTACGGCAAATCAAAAACCTTCTTGATGAAATGGATGTCATTGTCACAAAGGAAGGTAATATTGCTCAACCACAAAAAGATAAGACACAACCAACATTGCAACAGAAAGGTACGAATTCATTGGAAGTTTCTGCACCACAAACTCCTCAAAAAGAGCCAAAAATAAATTCAGAAAATAATTCATTATCCACGAGCCAGCAAAACGTAGCGAAACCAGCAGATACTCATCCGCCAAGGAATGAGACACCAAGGACTGAAGATGAAATGAGCATGAAAAAAACAAAAACAACAACAAAGGAAAATGAAAAGGAAATAACAGAATTGTCAAACAAAAGGAATGATAAAATATCAGAAAAAGATATCACAACAAATCCTGACAATTCCATCAGTCACACGTATTTTACTTGCTTTGTGCTACCAATATTGATAATTGTGTTTACAAATGTTTTTTCCTTTATAAATTAACTTCAAATTTTGCCTTTCTTAAATTCTTTATTAGAGAGTTTTAAGAGGCACAAAAACCAATTTTTGATACTGAGAAAAAAAGACACCCCAATAAAAGACCGAAAGTAAGTAGTTTGCATTTTCATTCCGTTACTTTGATGATTGGACAAGAAAAATTTTAATATTTATTTGCTTTTATTAATCTTGCACTTGCTTTGATGAGAAAAACCTCGAGAGAGTAGAAATATATATATATATATTTTAAAAACCTTCTTTTTCTTTACTTTTTTTTGTCAATTCGATCTCGTAAAAAATAGCTTTACATTAATCTTCATTTGCAGAATATATGAATAGCACAATATTGAGAAAGATTTTTTTTTCGTTACTTTATGGAAATTTTTAAGTCAATTTTTTTTTTAAGGAAAAAGTAAAAATCTCGAATTTATTTCTAAGAACTACTTATTTACAAGTATATCATACTTAAATAAAAAATACATTAGTTAAATATATAACATCTATCTTTAAATGTTGAATAAAAATTTCATTGTAATTTGAATCTTGTGTTTTAATATTTTTTCTTTTTTGTTTTTTACTTTTTGTGAAACATATTTTAGTGTATCTTCTTCTGTTGTGAAGTTTTTAGTATCTTTAGTGAAAGATGGCAAGTGTGGTTATCAAAATCACATAATTACATTTGACGATGTAGAAAATTCAAATTAGGAAGGATCAATATTTTGTCATCAGTGATCTTAATCGCAATGTGTCATGCAATGTACTATTTGGTTAGTAAGATCCAAATTTATTCCTTACTAAAAACGTGTTCTGCAATCTTATCGCTGTATTATTGTATTTAATTTTACAGTTATTGGTTATCAGCAAAACATTCATTAAGCATTTGATGAAATGCTTCGTATATAGTCTTTAAAATATCTCCAATTTACAAACATTTTAAATTAAATTTTCGTTAAAAAAGAAATTGTGTTTTATGATAAAAAAAGAAGATATGTTGTGTTTTTTAAAGTGGTTTTAGATATAATTCACCTCAAAAAAAGAAGGTATAAAATACCTGAAATGGTGTAATTTTTTTTTCTATAGAAAGAGTTAAATTACTGAAAAATAAAATTAATTTCCTCTTCTTACATAAAAAGAAAGGATAAAAAACATGATTTCACAATTTTGATATTACATTACTGCGAATGCACTTTCTTGATTTTAAATTTTTGATCTGCACATAATGTCTCCTTAAATTTTTAATTTAAAATTGTTTCCTTTTTTACGCTCTTATTTTATGTGAAAGTGTACATAATTAACCAAGATGTTTTGCATTTATGATTCATTGCGAAGTTTTCATATTGGTGTACATTATTCACACTTTGAGATAAATTAACTCTTGAAGCATTTTCTCAACACATTTTATTTTTAAAAACGTATGTTATAACAAATCATCATGATTCATAATTAAAATTGTTTATTTAATGTCTTTATTCGGCATAAAAAAGAAGCTAAAATGTGTGCTTATAAAAAAACATATTTACACAAAAAAGCATTTCATAAAAACTAGAAAAATATATATGATTCTGTGCAGTATGTTATTTACATTGCCACTTTTAAACTTTTGATAAAGTAATTTTACTAATAATAAATTTCTATATTATCAAGTTTTTGTTCTTAAATTGTGAATCGGTTAATCATTGTTATTATGAGATTTAAGAAGAATGTACAGATGAAATCCTATACAAATAAATGTATTTAATTTATTTACCTTTCTGTGAAAATTGATTGCAACATATTGTTATTCTTCTGTGTGTTACCTCTATATTTTTAGATTATGATAAAAATATTGGGTGAAAAGATTTTAAGATTTCTTTTCTTGTTATTCACAATTATTCATCTTATCTACTACACTAAAGTTGTTGATTCCATTGTTGGGATTCAAAATTCTATGATGATGGTCTTTTGTGAGTCATAAATATAACAACTACTCCACTTGTTCATAAAGTTATATAGAAAATGGTTTTTTCTCTTCCCATTTTTGATAGTGATAACTGAGAAGAGGACACAGTAATTAGTAACATTATGATTAATTCAATTGCAAAAAATGTTTTGTTTTTGTTTTTGTACTTTTTCTTGTATAACTTCTTATGATTATCTTTCTTTTCCATTTAGCAAAAGTGGCTCTTCAAGAAATGAACAATAGTAGAACAATACACATGATTATTTTGTGCTGTAAAAAAATGTCTTTTGTCTTCTTTTATAAGCAAAAAGATGCAGTTTTTAAAAGGTTCATTGCATTTAAAAATATTTTTTTGACGCATTTTTGGGGTTGTGTTAGATACTATCAAATGGTGTGTAATTTAAAAGTATTACAAAATGTTTTTTTTACTTTTTGTTAATTATATAATTGTCAACAAGATAAGAAAAACTTAGAAAAGGTACAATTGAATAAAATGAAGATAAATGTTGTTATTTCTTTATGCTGTATAATTTTATTTAAAAACTGTTAAAGAAGATAAAAATTTATTTGAATACGTCAAGTCAAAAACGAGCATGAGTTAGTGTACATATTAAAAAGCTTCACATGCAAATAATAATAATTGTATAATTATATCATTACTAAAATGTCTCGTATCTAAAAATAAAAACTCTACATGATGAAACACTTCTTAAAAAATGTTAATGCCCAAAATGTCTCATATTCTTTTATTCTGCTTTTCGTACTGTTGATACAATAACAAAGACAATAAGAAACCAATTATGTGCTTATGAAATATATTTTGCGTCAAATTTAAACAATTTTTTATCTTATTGCTCTGCTGTGGTGTATATTTTACACGTGACTAAATTATTGATCGAAATTTGTTCTTTTAATTCACAAATTGTAGTGTTTTCATTTTTTTTTGAATGCCAGATAGAGCTTTTGGTTTTTTTATTTATACTCTTTTATGCCAGATTCCATAAACTTCTAAAGTGCTCCAAAAACTATAAATAATATGCATAATGTGGGATTATTGCATATGCACTTTATCTTTTTTTAAATTGTAAAAAAGTTTTTTTTTCTTTTATTATTGATGAGTTGAAAAAGAACACTTTTTTTTTGTAAATTGTCATATAAGTGTTGAATATCACATTGGACGAATTTAGAAGGAATAAAATGTGACTATTACATAAGAAAGATTACGTTGTGTGCACTGTATATTATGAAAGAGAATATATTCCTCATATTCACTCGTAGCGTCTCACCTTCTACACTGTCATGTATCATTCTCTGCAGCTTTTATTGCATTAAAAAATATATCACCAAGATCTTAATAAAATTTATCCTTTGTTTACATGGTACATGCTATAGAAGAGCACAGTACATTTACTTTTCAAAATATTTTTGCATATAAACTCATTCATTTATTCTTTTATCCAATGTTTTTTTTTATTTTGTACATATTTTAGATTGTATTTGTTTAACATTTAAATGGATATCGCAACCAAAATGCAACAAATCCTCATGATACATACATTACAGATATTTCTTTTGGCAGTAACCTTTTCAACATTGTGTTCTGCAAGCGACTATTGGTACGACACTTGTGAATTTGACAAATACGTTAAAGAGCATCACAATATTCAATTGGTGGAGGAGTTGGCAGCAAGTCAAAGTTCAGGGTGGAAAGCCTTCACTGCAACTACAACGGAGACTTGGGAACCAATTCGAATACTCATATCCACAAAAGATTTGCACGATGAAAAAAAATACTGCAAAGAAGAAAACGGACGAATTACAAATTTCATTGACGAAGATGTTACGTGCAGTTCATTTAACATATTCAAAAATGAAGACACAAACAAGATAAGACGCATTGTTCGCTCCGCTGTTAAAATGCACACCAAACGTCTGAAGGTGAAACCTATAAAGCACGGATTTAAAGTGCCAACACTGAGAGGAAGTATCTGCTCTAGCTTTTTCTGTTCCTGAAACACACAAAACAACAGATGTGTTTAATGCAGATATGGTACTCTATGTTGCACCATTAACATCAGATTCATTTTTTTCAGGCGCCATTGCCGCACCTTGCGCTAAACTAAATGATGGTCGTCCCGTTGTTGGTGGCATTGCGTACAATATTGATTACATAAAGGTGGACTCGTCTAATGTGCGTTCTGCTGCACACCATATTGCGCACGCGCTTGGATTTTCATACAATGTAATGTCACAAAACGCTGGTGTAAAACTGACAAACAAGACAGGTGCTCGTAACAAAGATCGTGTTTTGGAAGTTACAGGTACAAACACCGTTAATTTTGTAAAGGAACACTTTGATTGTCAGACAGCTACAGGAATGGAGCTTGAGGATGAAATGGGAAACCTACAAGTCGTATCTCATTCGCATTGGGAACGCCGCAATGCACGTGATGATTTGATGTCCCCTGTTATCAGCAAAGGTCGCTACTCTGCTTTGACATTGGCACTTTTTACAGACCTTGGGTACTATCAAGGACAAATGGATAAAGCTGAACCGATGCAATGGGGATATGGCACACAGTGTGACTTTTTGGAAAAACCATGCCTTGAAAATGGAGAAACAGCGTATTCAACAATGTTCTGTACAAACACAAAAAAAGATAAACGTTTTTGTGACGACAATTTGGAATTAATGAAGTGCTCCTCAGTATGGACGGCAAAAACAGATGTTCCATCATACTTTAACTACTTTTCAGACCCAAAGAAGCATACCCTGTCTTTTACAGATAATTGTCTAATACCTGTACACAATGGTGCAGCTGATTGTAAGCAGGATGTACACCACCAAGTACCTGGTATCAAAGGAGAAGACTCTTTTTGCTTTGAAAAAGCATCAGAATCAAAAGACATTTCTAACAAGCTCGATTATGAGGGAATGTGTGTGAAAGTCGAACCCATATTTAATAATGAAATTCAAATCATATATGAAGGTAATAATAAAGTAACGTGCACAGATAACAAATCAACATTGGGAAACAGTTACAGTGGTGTCGTTCTGAAATGTCCAACTGTTGATGAAATAACATTTCAAAACACCTTAGAAGAGGTTATTCTTCCAAAGGAAAATGAGACTGCTGACGAACTACAGGAGGAAATAATACAGTAATCAAAACAAAATTCGGATGAATTGCAAAATACAAAAAATAAAGTAAATCAAATCCTGAAAAGAACACCTCCTCAAGAAATAATCAAACCTGTTGTTGTTGAAAGCTCACAAGACACAAATTCAACCATAAATGTGAACGTTACACAAAGCGATGTAAAAAAAACAGAAGCACATTCTCTCAGTGAATTATCCACTGTTAAGGACACAAAATCATCTGATCATGAAACTACAAAAGCAGAAGTAAAAGCAAAAACAAATGAACGTGAAACCAACATGGGTCTTGAGTCCAAAAATTCTTCAGATGAGAGCACAGCTTCTTCTCCAGAAAGTGGCAAGACAACAATTGAGAAAACAGAGAGGAATAAGGAAAAAGGTACAATTATGCCTGTTCAAGAGAAGGAGGGTAATGAACAAATAAATTCATCAACCAAAGGAACTGATGGGTTACAAAATGTACTTGAAGAGAACATAAAATCAAAAGATGCGAACAAATCAAAATCAGAAGGTGCCACAAGAACAGTTAAAAAGTTACCAGACATTGAAAAAGTGGACTATTTAATTGATGGAAGCACAATGCACTTTTTATCACTTCCAATAACTATTATTTTTGCATTTGTAACGCTTCTTGTGGTCCTAAAGTAGGTAAGGGAAACCTAGTTGAAACAAACACGTTATACACTTATAATTTTTTTTTTTTTTTTTGCATCTTTTACTTATTGATCTTGTGCTTTAACCAGGTCAATAAGTAAATGAAAAACAAAATATAATTTTTACACGAATGAAAAAATCAAAAAATTCGATGGAGGAAAATAACTTTTAAAAAGGACGTATTGAACACAATAAATTTTTTTATTGAGAAAAACAGTTACTTTTTATATCTGAGAAATATTCAAAATTGCAAAAAAAGACAAAAACAACACTCTATAACTTTTTAAAAATATCTTTGCAATATCAGACACACTCATTTAAAAAAAAAAGAAGGACACTAGAAAGTGTGCATAGAAATAAAGTAATTAATAAAATGTATATTTTGTGTATTTGCTTTTACATCTCTGTTACCTGTTTGGTTTTCTTTTATATTAACAATTTATCTTTTTTTTTGTTCTGTACGTTTCATATTCTCTCAAATTGAATAGACATACATGTTTTGTGTATTTGCATTCACATCTAGGTTTGTTTTAGTGTAAATGTGTATTTGTGATAGTTATTTGTGTACAATATGTATAATATGTAATTGGTGTTATACTTGACTACTTTAAATACGAATAAAGTTTGTTGTCATAACAACAGGAGAACTATTTGTGTGATCTACATGTTACTTTAAAATACAATAATATTCGTACTGCAATTTTGTATGTGGATATAAAAGTTGATACAACCCCTACAGCGTTCAGTGTATATATGGTGTCCTTGTGTTTTTGTTGCACTGTGAGTGGAGCATTATGTTTTTATAAAGAACGAAGGAGTTCTTTTGTATCCCGGAAATTGGAAAAAATGTAGACATTTAATTTCGTGTTTAATTTTTTTTACGTTGTATTATTTAAGCAATTGTGTTCATATTTTTATGCATTGGACTTGTGAAAAAATACTTTTTATATACTAATAAAACATTTTATATATATGAATTGTATGATGCACACATTGAAGCTACAAGTTAATCTTTTTCTTTGATCATTAAAATAAAATAACAAAGAAATTATTACAAATAAATGTGTATAAATTTAAAATATTTGCTTTGTACTGTTGTTTAGATAGTTTTGACGTCTTTTGTATAATTTTACTACAAATAAATAATGTATTGAAGACATGTTTGTACTAATGATACATGGATATATAAAAGAATGAGGTAGAAATGGTAGGACACAAAAATATTTAATAAAGTACATCAAAGACATTTTTCTAGTACGAAAACTCACTTAACTAATGATTAAAAAATAGGGACCTTCAAATGTAAAAAATGTGTAGAAAGTGTGACGAATGAAAGTACAAAAAGAAACTAATGTATTAAAAAAAATTCTATTCCACATACCACAAAAGTGATAATATATCTCACAAAGTGCAACAAAAAGTCATTATAATTATACATAAAAAGATGCATAGCAAAGCAAATAAAATAAGAAAAGAGTAATTTAAAATACAGAGAAAAAATAAAATAACGTCTTAAAAAAGAAAGACAGTTTTATAAAGAGAAATTATACAAAACATGTAATAAACAATCCAAAAAAATAAAACAAAAGGAGAAAAACAATAAAATGGATATCAAAAAAAAAATGCGACAGTTTTTACATTTTTGGTGTTATTTGCACTACTTCAAGAGAATAAAAGGAAGAAAGATGTACTTTCATCGATTTCTTATTTTACTTTAACATGATATATGGTTTAAAGTAAAAAACAAAGAAAGGTTATTCTTATGGTAGTCGCGTTTATATGAACAAAGCAGTCCAACTAAAAAAAACTCTTATAATTTTTATATTAGAGCATATAATAATTTAAAGAAGATTTTATAAGGATAATAACAATTATAAAATGAATGGAAATCAAAACTGGTGTTAGTCAAGATAGAATTAATGAAATAGTAAATGAAAAATACGATAAATCATGTTAAACAATTACAAAGTATATAAAGACACTACAAGGAAACAAATAAACAAATTTCAAAAATGAACCTACTAGCAATGTCTACAATTCATGTAAACAATACAATAACAAAAGAAGGATGTTTCTATTTCAAAAGTACTTTTTATTTCTGCATATTGGAACCACAACAAGTAGAGGATCAGAATTACTAAAAGACAATAAACAAGAAACTAAATAAAGTAAAATATATGAACGACAAGAATAAAAATATTTTTTATTTTTTGACGTCCTTTTAGACACAACGTGTGCAACATACAAAAAATAAAATGAGTACTGTTCATTTTAAAAAGTATATACTTTTTATTGCCTTATATACCGCGCAATTGTACTATAGAGACTTAGAGAGTTTTATAAAAAAATGTAAAGTTAAAAAAATTATGCACAAATTGAAAGAATCTCAACTAAGAACAGCTCCACTTTTATTACTACACTTCTCTAAAATACACCATTATCTCTCAGTAAAGAAATTATATGTAATAGCTTCAACTTTATTTTTTATATACAATATAAACATTTCTTGTTAATAGTGAACATAATGATAAAAGTCAA
>JASANV010001287.1:0-16637 GCA_030849715.1 Trypanosoma mega | reverse complement strand
AAAGTAAGTAATGCGTTTTCAACAAAGGTATCTATGAAAGAAATTATTAAAAAAGGCAAATGAAAGTATACAAAAAGCAATCAAAGTGGGCAATAAGACTACGATTTCAAAAAAAAAAACACGCCAATGTAATCCTTTTAGTTTCTTCTATAAAAACTGAAATCAGTGTGTCAGTGTGGCGGAATCACGTTCCAAACAATCTCAGCAAAATGAAGAAGACAATCATATTTTGATAAATAAAATGAAAAGTGCAGCTTCTAAACTTTTGCAGGAAAAAAGGAAAACGCCAAAAGGAATTAGGCCATCAAAACTTCCTTTAAAATATGCTGAAAGAATATCTGAGAAAAATAATGCTTCACATAAAACCAGAAAACGCGCAGCTCGACAAAAACGTAAATATATAAATAGAAATACAAATAAAGAAGTCATAGAAATGCAGTCAGAAGAAAATAAAATTGTGTTCAACGTGCAAAAGAAACATGTTAATATGTACATAAGTGTCGATCATCCCAATTTTCTTTGTAATTACGATACAAATCAATGATTTTGTGGCATTTATAGGATACACGTAAATAAAAAAAAATAAAAAAGTACATCATTGAA
Organism: Trypanosoma mega; assembly: GCA_030849715.1. Lineage (NCBI taxonomy): Eukaryota > Euglenozoa > Kinetoplastea > Trypanosomatida > Trypanosomatidae > Trypanosoma > Trypanosoma mega. The sequence continues at coordinate 16,034 of JASANV010001287.1, read as the reverse complement.
CTCAAAACCTAAAGTAAAAAAAATAGATTACATGAAAAGAATAATTATTTATGAAAAAAAAGTTTGAGTTAATTTTTCAGTTTTACATAAGAGAACATTTTTATTTCAAATTTACTTTAATGATCACTAGCAATTACTTGGCAAAAATATTTTCGGAATACAATACTTTTTATTTGTTCATCCACACAATTACTTGCTACATCTAACAATAATGTTTTTTTTCATATGCATAGAAAAAAAGTGATTATACAAAAATAAAAAAATAAATAAAGAAAATACTACTTTAAAAGATTTCAAAAATTATTCCTCAATATTTTTTTTCAAATATAGATTTCTTAAAATTGTATGAACTTGTGATTTGAAAAGACATAAAGTTTTTTTTAAATCAACTATACAAATTCACTTTAACTTTTTGAGTTGAAATTGTACAAGCAAAAAAAACATTATATAAAAAAAGAATATTCTACGGAATACCTAATATAAAATGAAAATTTAAAATACTTTTACTTTCAATACTTTATGTTTACTATATTTTTTGCTTTTTTACTTACTTTTTTTTACAAATTTAAGAAGAAGTTTACTAAACGCTAAAACGTGCAGCGATTTCCATGGCTCGCCATTCGCTATTGATTGTTTGGACGCTTTCGGTTTGTTTGATTTTGTGTAAATGTCACGCATTGAATGAACGAATGCTTTGCAGGGAATCGAAGTCCAATGATTTCCAAGGTGCATCGAATTGTCCTCATTACACAAAATATGCTGAACTCAAAGGGGAACCATTGGAAGACGAAAAGCAAAAAGTTGACGCAGTCAATCCAATTGAGACAGAAAAACAGAAAGTGAGCGCTGCAGAAAAGAAAATAAAGGAAATATTGCAGTCTGCAACAGATGTGCAAACGCAAGTGAGTAAAGCCGAAGAGGAAGAGATGAAAAAAGGAAATGATGCAAATGCAAAATCTGAGAAGATTCGTGAGTCTCTTTCTGGAGCTGCAACACACGCCAAAGAAGTGGAAAGTGCGATGCAAAAGATGAACATCAAATTGAAGGAAGCAAAGGAAAAAGCGAAAACTGCATTTGATTTGGCAACTGCTGAAAACGCAAAAATGAGTCAAGCAAGAATTGCTTTGGATGCCGCCGAAAAGGAAAGCAAAAATGGTGAAAAGAAAACAAAGGCTACCAAAGCAGCAAAAGATGCAGAGGATGCACAAGCAGCAGCAGAAAGGGCGATTACACCAATAAAAGAGGCAAACAGTGCGTTAACAGAACTGAAAGACGAATACAAAAAGTTGGAAATGGCATTTTGTAAAGCAACAATATCTCGTGCAGCAAACACTGTGTTTCATTTACACGGAGATATTCAAGACAATTTCTTCGGTGCATTTATCAACAATTCAAGAATGAATGGTGCGCTACGAGACATTCAGACCATTTTAAAAGATGTGAAGAATGAGGAAATGAAGAAAACTGTGCAAACTCAGCTTGAGGCCGCAAATAAATCCCATTCCGCAGCTACCATATTGTACAAAGGTATCAATGATACGTACACCAAATCAAAGGACGGAAAAGAGAAAACCACCGCATTTTGGAAGAAATTACCAAACTATACAACTCTGGAAGAGGTGAAGAAGGATTGCGCTGAAGCAGAGCAAATATTAAAAGACACGGAAGACGGACAGAAAAAAACAGAAGGCGAATGCATCAAATTCAGTGAAGACTGGAAAAAGGTGGAAACTGCAAATGGCACAGCATTCATTAACTTTTATGCTGACAAGGTCTTGATGTCCATACACTATGCTCAAGAGTATGCACAAGAGGCCAAAGAGAGGAGACAAAAGGAGGAATCCGATCTTACCCATATTGAAGCCCTTAACAAAGGTGAGATGGGAGAATACGGTGAGATGATGCGTCATGGATTTGAATCATTTCATGAATCACTTTCGCAGCTGAGGCAGAACGCCGAAAAGACTATCTCCGCCAGTGTAAGTGCTGAAAAGCAGAAGGAAAAGGCCATGAACGCCGTCAAGGCTGTTTCCACCACAACGGATGCGGCCGCAATGGAGCTTCACGCACATGACGCAAAAGACGCATCCATTGCGGCATCGTTGCACGAAAAAGAGGCCTTTGCGCATAAAATAAAAATGAACAATGAATACTTTGACCTCTTCAAAACGAAAAATGTTATCAACATAACGAGCTCTGCGATCAAAGCGGCATTTGCACTAAATAAGACAAAAGCGTACACCGATCAAGTAATTTCAATCAAAAAGCAAGCAGAGGAGAATATCCATCGTATAAAGGAAATGAATGGTAAATTGCAAAACAGCAATCAACTCGGAATGGCTGCACAATTAAAATCCGCAGAAGATGCCTTTGCCATCGTAACACAACAAGAGGAGAATATGAAAAATGCTTTTTACAAAGTACAAGCCGAAAAAAATAAGATTGACACATTTTTACGTGGAATGCAAATAGGTGGAACTTGTCCTAAGATTTCAAGTAACTTATTTAATCAAACTAAAATCGCTTTGGGTGAAATCCAAAAAGAAGAAAAAGAATCAAAAGAAGCTCTTGAAAAGATTATTATCTCTCAAGCAACGATTTCACGTGCAATGAAAGAAACAGAAAAACTTATGAGTGTAACTCAAACAAAGCCACGGAATACAGATATTCCTGTGAAAACAGAGGAGTTGATTTCATTAAATAAAACAATGAATACTTCACATCATTCGAAACACAAAGAGGGTAATCAAACTTCATTTCAGGAGAATGCGACAGGAGAAAATGGTAAAAATATTGACAAAGGTGTTCACAAAGACAAAGAAAATTATTCAACAAAAGAATCAAAAGGAAAAGTTCAAACAAAGATAACATCTACTAACAGTGTCGATATTGAAGAGCAAATTGATGGAAATAAAGAATGGACAGCTGAAAACATTTTGAGGAATGCGGATATGGCAACATATCCGTATTATACGCTTTTATTTTTATATATGGTAACACTTTGGACCATTATATTAAATGAAGCACACTAATTTTTTTTTTGGAAATCAAAACATTTTCTTTTATAATTGTTTTATTTGCGTGCACCTTATTTATTTGATGCAGTTAAAAATACATAAAAATGGAAGGACCAAAACATTTGCTTTTTACGAAAACACGTGGGAACAAAGGATGATAGCTCAATACCTTTAAGGAAGCTTTCATTATGGAATTTATTTTAATTCATTTTTGTTTCTCATATGTATATATTGATAATTTAACCATTTATTGTTGAAATAGTTGTACATGTTATTTTCTTTATAAATGAATGAAACTGTTATTTATTGCTTTAATAAATTGTTAGTAATTGTGGCTTTGTTTTTTTCTTTATTTTTTTTAAACATAAAATGATAAATTTAGAGTAGAACAAATTAGTCATTAATGACGCGTTGTCTTTTCACTTTACAACACAGTGTTTAAAAAAACATTTTAAATGTGATAAGGCTTGTTATGGTGATTGTAAAACAAACATAATTTATGGTATAATGGTTACAAAAATGGATATCCATTTCAAAGAACATAATGTAGTTTTTTTAAAAAAGGCAAATATGAAAAAATGTATAATTCCAAAGAAAGAAGAGTTATGGATTTCACAAAGACTGTCTAATCTGCGCGAGTAAAGACAAAATGTGAAATGAAAGGAAATTTTTAAAAAAGTCAAATTTGTGAACGTCATTATTCACCAATCAACGGGACACAAAAACGTTCAAGGTTCTGAAAGAGTGTAAACACAAATGATTATTTTTTTAGAATTTTGAAATAGAGGAAAATAACAATAAAAATGAAAAATCATAGGAATCATTTGTGTTTTATATACTTCAGAAAGAGTAGAGAAAGAAAGAACAAGGACATTCATAATTATAAATAATGCAAAAATGATCATTATTTTTAGAAACCATATAATATAGTTGCTATTATGAAGAGCTAGGTCGCTTTAACTTTTTATTAGTGTATAACGCTATAGAAATGCTTGTGATGGCGTAAAATGAAGAGGATTTGTCAATGTACAAAAAGGTTCATTAATAAGCGAGTCTTTTTCATGACTGCGTTTACTCTCACATAGAAACAAATAAATATAAAGTATTACAAATGTATAAGGAATAATGCAGCGCTAAAAATAGAAAGTAGTTACGCAAGCAAACAAACAAAATGCTCTATGAGTAAAGAGGAAAATCTTTTCAAAAAAAATAAGTAGAAATTCAAAAATGACTGAAAATGCCTTTAGTTTAGATTTAATAAAACTGTAAAAGTAGGAGGAGTCACTTTTCAGTAAGAATACATAATTTCTACAATCAAAAAAAAATTGTAGACAAAATAAGAAAATATGCTCTTATACTGTTAAGAAGTGAAAGTATAGCAGAAAATAAAATAAAATATATATTAAATACATTACACGGCATTAACTAAATATTTTTTTATTCAAGTACAATTTTTTGATTACTCAACACTTTATTTGCACTTTTTGTGGTATGGAAAATGTTAAAAATGAATTAAGAGTGATTTTGAAAGTTAAAGGTTTTTTTTATTTCATTACAGTAGGGTAAACAATTTCATTTGTTTATTTTTTATTTTATTCTATTCACTAAAAAATAACAAATTTATAGTGTTTTTTTTAATTTATCATTCTACAAAAAAGCAAATTTTCTTTAGTTTGCACTTATTAAAAAAATACAGTTAGAGATGAAGAAAAAAAGTTTGAAAAATAATAATTCATCAAATAACTTCATTGCATAAATAAAAACTATTAAAAAAAGGTAGAGTTTTACTTTTTTTCGTTAATTTCACAAATACGCAAAATCATGTGAATTTGGTCGCTTTGTCACATAAAAAGGTTTTATTAATGATACACAAAATTTATATTAAAAAAATAGCAGGAAAAACATTCATTGAAAGATCGATGTATTTTCTACTTTCTAAACGTCATCAACTTTTTTTTGAAGAAACTCAACAAAAGAATGAATGTAAATATAAATTTCTTGGAATTTAGAATTTGTTGGTTTGTTTTCTTAAAACAAATTTAATAGCTCTCTTATTTTTTGTTGTCTAAAGCATTACTTTTTTCTTCTAAAAAATTAAAGAAATGTGTATTACAATTTTTTTCTTTCATTCCTTTTATTGCAAGTGCTTTGTTGCAGAATCCACGTTTTTGATGATGTTCAGCATTTGGCTCATCCGGATTCTTTGATTGAAAATCTAGTCGACCAATGAAAAATAAACCTCTGAGATTAACAAAAGTATAGGAATCCCCTCGAATTGAGTATTTCAGTGGAGATAGCTATACAAGTAAGAGAGGATGTCAGAAAGATAATACAGACATGACGAAAACAGTAACAACAATCACAGAAGGAACACTCCCTTAAAAGATCGATCAAATATTGGTGCAAACAATAAAGTCACACTTTAAGAATCTTACAAATGAATTTTAAGAAAATCTGCCGAAAATGTCCATGCTGAACTCAAGGCAAGAATACTTCTCAAGCCTTTAATGATGACAAAGTTTTCTTTTCAAACGAGTACGGATAATTTTTTTGAATCAAACGGAACTATTTTGCAACTACACGCAGTCATAGAATACACTCATGCTGCGTTGGCCCGTGTAGTTTTAAGGGTAGATTAAACTATCGTCCGGTGCTCGGTCTCACACACACAGCGCTACCCCATCCGATTTTGCCAATTTACTTCCGTCCCTCTAGACAGGGTACTTGGCGTATGCACAGCAAAGCGACAGGCTTCACATACGTGGAAGGTAATGAAAATAAAAGAAAAACTATTGTCTGAGCCTAAACCGTATCTCTGTACAGGTCAAAGCCGTACAAGTAACAGGCTCTCCGTGATACATGTAGCGTCGCGCTCTGGCGTTCCGACGTATCACGAATCCGGCATGGCGAGAGAAGTGTGCGCGAAAAATGAGACTTCGTGGAACAAATATCAATCGCACAGTAAGGTGTCTCATAACTTCGACCTGGTCGCATCGGTCTACCCATATTATCTCGTGGATACGTTATTATGCGGGCGGTGCTAACGACTTCCATCCCTACCCATATAGTACCTGGGTGAGGAATTTATCTATATCTTAGCTTCCCTCGGTAAGAGGTACTGAACCATGACACCACGTTGAGGTGTATAGATAACGTCAGGGACATTTTGTAATAACACACAAACCACAAATGTGGTGACAAAGAAATAAACATGATGACCACAAAAAGTGGGGAAACAATTTGCATGCTACTTCAAAAGCACATACATTGTTGACAGTGGAAACCAGTAAACCAGGAATGCAAGAGTATGACGTCAAGGCAGAATGCAGCTTGAAATGAAAGGAGTTAATTAATGGATAATTGTGTACGAACAGATACAAAACGGTAAGAAGAACAAAATCAGAAATAGATGAAACCGAAATTAAATATTAAAAAAAACGATGGCACTGCGGCATTTACACAAGAAGAACAACAATATGCCTTTAAGAAAATCAATCAAAATGAAAAAAACATACCACGAATACGTTCGCACTGGTAGCGTGTCTTTGACCAATAAATAGGGAAGCAGATTATTTAATCAGTCGCAGAACGTATATAAAATGTGAATCAGTTACCTAATTTCATATTCACGAAGATAAAACCTACAAAAAACAGAATCCAATAAACTGTGCATAGCATCCATTAAATGCTTTGAATCACAACAATAGAAATGTACAGAAAAAGGAACGACCGCATAAAAATTCAAATCACAGGAAAAACTCACTGTTCGTTCTTTTTAAATAATGGGATCCCAGATTGCAGTATCTGGTAGTGCACTTACTCGTACTAATCTATAGTGTCATCTATGTTAGCTTTGCGAAGTAAAACATGGTGTTTCATCATGCGCTATTCAGCGCATTACAAAGGCCTCAAATGAGCATGACATATGAAAATGAGGTGAAGCAAAACGTGTTCTCACTTTGCATTTTCAGATAAGCGAGGAAGCGCAATGCACTAACATAGAGGTTACACAACTTACAATGACACATTCTGATGGATACTTGAGCGACACCTTTGATGCTTTACGATTGCAATTGTTATACATATATAAACATTAATTCATCAGGACCCAAAGAGAAGTGCTTCATAGAACAGAGGATGATGTAAAAATCCAATATGATTAATTGGATAGTGACAACAAAACAATGCACTATTTTGCTTTATTTTATTGACACTTTTTTTGCAAAACCATACTTTTTAGAGTTGTACTGATGCTGCAAGCATAGTACATTGCGTATATGATTGTGACAGCACTTATGATAGACAAGTATGTGTCTAAATTAGACTTACACAGGAATAAATATGGTTGCTTTGTATTGACCATTTTAGTGGTGACACCAAGTGCTTTTATGGGTTTTCATATTTTTATTTGTCCACAAAGATACCATGACTCATCATCTGAGGCACTTTTGGCGACTTTCACCATTGAAATGTTACGTGTGTTCTTTGTTGTTTCATTGATTGTACAATTTTTACTATCTACTACTCCCGTAGCGATGAGAAACAGTGTATTGAGGACAAACATTTGAAACCGATAATCCGTTGCTCGTGAGTATTTTTCAAACTGCTTCGATTATCTTTTTATTCTATTTTTGATAACTTTTTCATTTCCAAATTAGCTTTTTTGTTTCTATTTATAACAACAACCGTTACGTAAGCTGCATGTAGTATGTGGCGATATAAATTGATTTGTGGACTCTTGCTGACATATATGTGCAGATATGTATGCAAATAGTGGTAAGTGACTCGTTTTATTTTTTGTCTTGTAGTGAAGTATACACTTTTGATTGTAGGAACAGCATCATTCCATACCTGCTATTCATCATTGTTCGGAGATTCTTGCACGTCATTCTCCACGGTTGTGATTTTAAGAAAAAAAATTCGTACATCTTCTTCTTTATGCTACACATTGTTTAACTCATACATTGAAATGCTACAAAAGGATCAATGCTATCTGTACAATATGTGTGCTGTACAAACGTGAAGTGTGTATGTACTTCTCTTAGTTACTACTTTAACGTACATTCGTTTCTCTTTTCTCAATTTACATTTCTTTCGTGTTGATGTTTTAACAAGAAAGTGTTATTCTCTTGCACACACGCCACAATCGCAACAGCCAAAATGAAACGTTCTCTGAAGTTGCGCACACTGCCGCTACTGCTGCTTACTCTCAGCTGCGCCACGTTATGCTTTGCAAGTGACTATTTGCATGAAACGTGTCAATTTGACAAATACATCAAGGGTGATGAGGAACTCGTCTTAGTGGAGGAGTTGCCGGCCAATCCGCGCTCATCATGGACGGCGTACACCGCAACTACAACGGAGAGTTGGGAGCCAATCCGGATACTCATATCCACCGAAGACCTTCACGATACCACAAAGTATTGCAACAAGAATGGACAAAAGGTGAAGGACTTCTTAAATGCCGAGAGAACGTGCGAAGCCCACCATATATTTAATGAAAAACAAAGACAAGACATCAAGCGCACGCTTCGCTCCGCCGTTCAAATGCACGCCGCACGCCTCAAGGTGAAGCCCATCAAGCACGGCTTCAAAGTGCCGACACTGACAGGTGACTTCTGCTCGAGCTTTACCGTTCCTCAAACACACAAAGAGAGTGGCGTGCTGAATGCGGACATGGTGCTCTACGTTGCACCATTGTATTCGAGTACAGTTTCCACCAAAGCCATTGCCGCACCTTGCGCTGCGCTAAAGGATGGTCGTCCCGTTGTTGGTGGCATCGCGCTCAAATCTTACGATTTTTCTGCAACTCCTTATGACACCAGAATTGTCGCACACCAGATTGCGCATGCGCTTGGCTTCTCATACAATGTAATGTCCACAAACAGTGGTGTAAAGCTGACAACGAAAAAGGATGTTCGACAAAAACCTCACGTTACAGAAGTTACCGGTGCGCACACAGTTAATGCGGTGAAGCAACACTTCAAATGCCCGACAGCGACTGGAATGGAATTGGAGGATGAAATGGGATATCTGAAAGCTGTGTCCCATTCCCACTGGGAGCGCCGTAACGCACGCGAAGATTTGATGGCTCCCGTTATCAGCAGTGGTCGCTACTCGGCTTTGACATTGGCACTGTTTAATGACCTCGGGTACTATCAAGCGGAAATGGATGAGGCGGAGGCGATGTCATGGAGTGCGGGTGCGGGGTGTGCTTTTTTGGAAACTCCATGCGTTACAAATGGACAAACAGCATTTCCAAAGTACTTTTGCGCAGGTGCAGAGAAAGAAAACCAAATTTGTGACGACGGGCGGGAAATTGTGCGATGCTCTAGAAGCGACACGAGTGAAGATTATACGGTTCCTACATACTTTGATTACTTCGCGGACAACAAAGTAAATTATGAATCGTCCTTTGTGGATAATTGTCCGACATGGGTGAGGGATCATCACGCTCGATGCTTGTACAATGAGCATGACACTCTACCAGGATACAAATCGGCAAATGCGCTTTGCTTTACGAAGGCACTTGGGTCAAAAAATATAAAGAACGATGAAAAATTCAAAGGAATTTGTGCGAAGGTTGAAATTCTAACAAATAAGGATGTGGAGATTGAATACGAACATGATAATAAAGTCACATGCACTAATGGGAAAGCAACACTTGGTGGAAACTATGATGGTGTCGTTGTGGAGTGCCCAACCGGTGAAGAATTGATCAACAAAGAAAAAATGGATAATTTAATTCTCTTAAGTGAAAGTGAGATGGATAAAAACAAAGCAGAGTACGTGATAAAGGCCACCCACAAGCAAAGACAGCCACAACCTTCGGACAAGTCAAAGGCACCTCCAATTTCCAAAGACAATCAACCTGCAAGTGCCACACCAAGCAAAGGTAATACTACAACAGAAAAAATGACGGGTGAATCCGTTACGAGAAAAGGTGAGAGCACGGAAAAAATCTCATCAACCAAATCACCACAAAAAGATAATGGTTTGGATAAAAATGAACAAGCGACGAATGCTTCAGGCGAATTGGATTCGGAAAATGAAAAAACAACTGTTACTGAAGTATCACCGCACACTAAAGGATTGGAACAAAAAAAAGGTGACAGCGCCACACATTTGATGCTATTACCATTCTATATTGTCCTTGCAGCCATCACAGCACATGTAATTACACATTAAGTAATTGTGGTTTCTGTTTATCCGATGTGTAATGTACTGATAATTCTTTTTTTTTGCTAATATGTTTGAGCAGCTGTAAAGCACAAAAATAACTACATTTGGAAAAACATTTAAAGGTCAAAAAAAAATATGTAAAAATGAAAAAATAAGTAGAATTTTTTGAAATAATGAAGAAAGACATTTTAAAGCCAAATAAAAAAGAAAATTTTAAAGATTGCTGTTATAATACTATTCATATTATGTGCTTCTATGTTCTACAACTCGCTCGTTTCTTTGAGGTTGGTGTGAACAAGACTAAAAATTTTAAAACGAAAGAATAAGCAATTTTTCTACGTATGTGTAAAGACTATTTTTCCCTCTTATATCATTTTTGATTTCTGCATGTTTCTCACCTTTTCAGTCTTTTTGTGTCGCATTTTAGATAATCTTCTTCCATCTTGTTTCTATTTTAATGTCTTTAATAGTGTTTTAGTGCCCACATATAGACTATTTTATTTTTAGACTACTATTCTCATTTAGGCATATAGAATGCGTTAAGAATAAAAGGAAATTTGAGATTTTATTGTATTAGATAAACGCGGAGTATTCATGTATTCCGCCTGATGCAATACAATAATGTTTCACCATCGTCGTGGTTGCTATGAATATATGTACAAACGTTACATTTCCAATTATGTAACAAAACTGGTCTGCTATTCTCCAGTGTGTGGACACAATAGATTGCATATTATCATGACATTGGTTTGGAAAAACACACACCTCTTTGTTGTTACATTTAATGTGACTGGAACTTTCAAATGGGAAAAAATAATATGCACTTTTTAGTGTTTTGAATAAGAACTCTTCTGCATGTAATCACAATACATACTGTTCCATCCGCTTTTTTGTTCTTTGAAATGTAAAGTTTACAGAAATGTAGAAAGATTGCGAAAAAATCAAAAAGAAACTCAAAATTGAGAATATTGGTAATTAAAAAAGAAAATCACATTTTACTTGTAAATAGGTCTCTGTTTAGTCCGCAAGGTATGATAAAATATGGTGAGAAAAAAAAATAAAACGAAAAAGAATGCTCCATCTTGTAAAGGAAAAGTTTCTAATTTGCAAAGGTAATTTAATATCTATATTTAATTCAATTGGAGGCTAAAGATATGGAAATAAAAAGATAATATAAAGTATAGAATAGACCATAAGAAAAAAACTGAAAGAGACTTTTTCATGTCTGCCTTTTAATTGTTATAAAATGTAACCAAAAAACCACATACATGAATCTCTGTTTTGAAACAATAAAAATTATTGTGATTTGATTAAAGGTTATAAATGATTTTTGGTTTTTTTTTGCACCAAAAATATTCATAAAACGAAATAAAGGTATTTTTTTCTGCGATGAGATAAAATGATTCTATATTTTATTTTTTGTCTTGACCTCTATGCTTTTTGTGTTTCACAAGTATAAATCTTTGAAATCTAAAATGTTGCTTCTTTAGTGTTTATTATTACTCTTTGTTGTTGGTTACACGAATGAAAAGAAAATATTTTAAACTGAAATGTTTTAAAAAATTTTATTACTATACGTGAAAAATGTTATGTGCGTTTCTTTGTCAAACAGTGTAACAAATTAGTAAAAGACATTGTCTTGAAGACGAATTAATTTTCTTTTTCTATTTGTGCAAAAACGACAATACACACAGAAAAAATATTTTTTTCATTAATTCTAGGTTATTTACTTTTGTTGATTAACGTTTAATTTTTTTTGTATTTTTTCTCACATTTTAGTGTGCGATTGCATCATAATTAATTTTTTTTTTTTATTTCATTTTTGTAGTGTTAAACGTTTTCAGAAAAGGATATATATGATCGCTTATTTTTCGTAAACCTAATAACCATCACGTAAAGTCATCACAAAAAAACATTTCAGTGCATAAAGAAAGTACGGAATAATCGCATTTTTCTTTTTTATAGTTATTAGAAGACTTTTGTTACACTCAGAAAATAGTTAGATATTTGATTTAAGAATGTTTTTTTTCAAAAGCAGAAGTGAGTTCTTTGTTATGATATTTCAATTTTGTTACTTGAGTAAATAAATCATTATTTTCACAGGTAAATTTTTGAAAAAAAAATATATTTTTTTACTTTACTAAATAATAAGTTTTATTGTGATAGATAGATACTCTCATTAAGTTAAACACGGAAGCGATTCACATATTTTTCATTTTTAAAATATGTATTACTTGCAGCAAGCAAAGAAATTTAGTGTTTTTGTTCATTCAAGTGAAACTATTTTGCATTTGTACCACCTATGGTTGAAAATACGCCATGTTTGCCATTAAATGGGATGATTGAATCAAAATAGTTCTCCATCGATGGATTTTACAAAACACTACGCTTTTCTCAACGCATATTTACTGGGAGGGACAATGTCAATGGTAATGCGATGATCTCCATTTTTTCTACAAATTTTTTTATTTTTACTTTGATTTTGACACCAAATAAAAGAAAGATGAAATAAGACATATTTTGATCGCTTTAAATTGACTGAAAAGGGTATTAGATAAACTATGAAAAAAAATATACGACAAACCTTTCCATTGTTATGTTTTGTTAATATTTTCAAAAGTTCCCCGTTGAACAACTTTTATATACTTGAAAAAGTTTGAGAAAAATAACAAAGATTTTCAGAAAAGGTTTTTTGCTAAAACACCATTTTAATTGGAAAATATGGAATATTGTTTTTTTTACAACAAATTATATTTAATTTTTTGGTAGTTTTTTCTTTTCTGTTTTGATAAATACTCTGGATTTGCGTTTTTTACTCCATTTTTGTTTTGCATTTCTACCAATGCAAGTAAGTTACTAATGAACAAATATGAAGTCTGAAATTTCTGCTCTTTTATTTCACACTATTTAATTTAATTTTATGCATAATGTTTAAAAGTTTACCTCGTTTATTCTTTTACGATTAATAGAAAGCTTAAAGTACGAGAAGAAAGTTCATGAAGAGACTTTAAACGTTTCTTTCTGGTTTTACTTTTTTCACAACAAAATGAATGAAAAGTATGACTTTTAACAGTTTTATTCTTCTGATTTCACGTATTATAAATTTGAGGCTTTGGCATTACTGTAACAATTTTAAGAATATACTGTTTTCACAAAAAAATGTGATTGAAGTAGAAAAAACGTAAATATTTTAAATTATTTCTTTAAAGTTATTATCATTCTATTTTGTCTAGTATGGTATTTCATTTATAATTGTGTTTACAGAACTTATTTCTGTCATTATCTGGTTTTTAAACCCACAAATCAGTCTTTAGCGCATACACATGTTTCAAAAAGTATACTTTACTACAGAAAGTGCATCTTTTAAATTGTGTTCTGAATTGCTATTTTGTCCAATTAAAAGACGTTCATAATATTTAAAAAAGTTATCTTTCTCATAATATTTGAGTTTTTTTAAACCTAATGTTTTTTTTGACCAAATGAAATGAATTGAAATAATATATTTAATTACTTTATCGAAAATAATACTTCTATGCTTTTACTTCGTGAAATATCTTTTCTTGTGTTTTTCTTAGTTTTTAATAAAGTGAAGAAATCTCTCAAGCTAATTCAATGAAAGTTTTTTACGTTTTTCTTCTGCTTCTACAGTTGTTGTACTGCAACAATATGTGCATCGCCGAAAGCAAAGAGATGATTCTCACAAATCAACCAAAAAAGAATTGTCATTCACTTTCAACTTTGATTTTATCTGAAAATGGTAAATCGGAACGTGCCAAGAAACAAAAAACTGTCTTTATTCATAAATTATGGGATGTTCCACGTATTGGGCTTTACAGTGGAAACTTTTGGAACAAAACAATACGATGTCCGCTAAATGACACAAACAAAACAATCGTAACAACAATTAAAGGTGAAACAGTAAATTGCAGTGAGCTTACCAACAGAGGGGCTGGAAATGATTACAATATTAAAGAAAGTTACATAAAGCATTTACGTACTGCAAGTACACATATACTTTCACAACTTCGGGAACACGTTCGTCTTCGTCCTCTGCAAACAACAAAAACTATATTTGATGCTTCCAATGTTTCTATTTGCAAACACTTTAATTTCAACCTCGGAAAATCTGAAAATGGGAAGAAATCTTATGATATTCTCTTTTTCCCTTCACTCCATCAAATGAGTAACGCAGACAAGGATGTTTACGCCAGCGCTCAATTTTGTCCATCCGAAGAAAATGAACCAATGATTGTTATTATGAATTACAGTCCGGATAAATTGAAAGAGGAGATGAAAGATAAGGCGTATGAGGAAATAAGAAGACTTTTTGGAATGGATGCGTGTTCAGATGGAAAATTGATTGTACACCGAAATGAAAATGGAATTGACACATCTTTGAATCTGTGTGTAAAGTACAATTGCAATCAATCAGGACATAACAAAATGGTACAATACAAAGATGCACAAACTAAAGAATGGAAAGAATGTACATATGATAAAGGAACGCCATTAAAAAAAGATCTTTCACATAATAAATGTCCATTTTGGTATGAATTATGTTCGGGAGAAATAAGTTATGAAATGACACAAACTCTCACAATTTCACAAACTCTTCTTCCACCCCAACAAATCTCTTTAAAAAGAAATCAAAGGGCCGCTGCACATAACAATGATAAGGAAACCTCAATTCGAACAACAGAAAATACAGAAGAATCCAAAATTGATCATTCAAGTGAGAACAAAACGACCCAATCCACAGTCATACAATCAGAAGAGAAACACACTGTAAACACAGACTCCAACAGCGCTACGAAGGAATATAATGTTGACATCAAAAATGAAACAACGGAAACAGCAAAAAAGAATACGGCAAATATGGATACAAGAAGCACTAAAAATATGCAAGAAAATATACAAAACTTACCATTTCAATTGAATAACGCGTACATAAATTTATTGAATTCTTTCTCTATCATTATTGCAGCCACAATCACTACTTTGTTTATACTTTAGGATACATATATATAAAAAGAAAAAACAGGGTAATCTTTTATTATTAAACAACAACAAAATGAAAAAACATATGATTAAATGAAAAAACATTATTTGTAAAAAAAAGAAAAAAAAGATGATATGAATTTTACTTTGAAAAGAAAAATGAGTTAATTTTGATTTGTCTGCAGAAAAAAAATTCCTGTTCTAATTCACTTTATTTGATTACTTAACTTATTTTGCCAAATTTTTTTTTGCGTATGAATTCACTTAATTATTACATCACATGGAATTTTATCATTTTTTTGCGTATTATTTGAGTAACAAAGTGAAGAAAAGAAAAACAAACGAAGGAATTTTTTTTTTTTAAGAGGTGAAATTCTTTTGCAGAAAATATCTTTTTCTTAATGATTTTTTTATGCAAAAAAAGATGAAATTTTTTTTGAAATTTCGACTTTGAAATTTATTTAATTTTTTTTATTATATAAGAGATGAGAGATTCTCAAAAGAAAAATTGTTTCAATCATATAAATACATAAATGCACCTGATTTTGTGTTGAAAATTATTATGTAAAAATCATTGTTCTTGAAACAATGACTTTTATTTTCTGTGTATGATTCTTACTTTTTCTTTTTTTTTTGTTTTTCTCAAATATGTAACTATATGATTAATACAAGGAGTATGATATATGTAGCTCACTATGTACGTGGCATGTCAATGATGATGAAGTAATTTGTATTATAATTAGAGCTGTTTTATTACATACAAATAGGGATTTGATTAGATTCAAAGAAAAAATAGTATTACTCACAAAAGTATATCTATGAAGTATTTGTAGAAGT
>JASANV010001286.1:0-16633 GCA_030849715.1 Trypanosoma mega | reverse complement strand
CACAAAAGAGACGGCTTCACGCCCCACACGCGCAGCGCGGCAAGCACGCGGCTGTGGTGTAGGTTGAAAACTGGATTCGTCGTTCGAAGTCTTGTGGTGCTGTTGGTGCATCTGGCGTCGTTTGCTGGGAGTACAACGCCGAAATCGGAGCTTTCAGTAGGAATGTAGGTGTGGCGGCGCGCCTCGGTGAGTATGGATTCTGTGTTGCCCTTGATGTTCGCGCACAGGTATTGCAGGTTTTGCGCGGAGCTCATTCCCGAGAGGGAGTAGCAAGTGTGGTAGGCATCGTTTGGGCACTGTGGCTTATCCATGAGGCCGCCGCGCTGCGCGTCCTGACAGCAGAGCAGCACATACAACTGGAGACGTTGCTGGTTAAAGTAGTAGTCACCACCGTCATCTTCGGGAAAGTTTTTCGGACTCGTGGACGCCAGTGAGGCGGTGGCAAAGCGCTCCGCCCGCTCCGTGCGTCGCCGCTCCTCCTCTTCCAACGCTTGCCACGCGACCTCATCTGCTGCTCGCATGCCGCCCGCATCGATGAGCTGCGCGTGGTGCAACAGAATCACCTCGCGGGCTGTAACGCACCGCTTTGGCCCTATAGCGGATCCAAGCAGCCGCACGTACGCCTCCCCAACCCGCAGCAGCACATGCGACGCGCCAACCCAATGGGAGTAGCACGAATCGACGAGCTTGTTCGTCCGCCCGCTGAATCCGCCCTCGTACTTAAGTTGCCGTGACGCCAGCCACCGACGGACAGCGGCGTAGTTGCACAGGTCCGGGCGTCGCATGAGAATGAGCGCGGCGAGGCCACACTGCGTGTACGCCCCGTGCGCCTCCGAGGCGCCGTTCCCACACGCAAATCCGCCCTCGTGCGTCTGGCAGGACGCGACGAAGGCGGCCGTGCGTTCCGTCAGGAGCGCCTCGTCGCGGCCGCCTTCGTACGCCGTCACCTCGTCAAGCTGCAGCAGTGCGGCGATCACGGCGACGCAGTACGATGCGCGGATGTCCGTCTCGCCGTCGGTGTGCATGCAGAAGCTCCCATCGTCCTGCCGCAGCTGGAGCATCCATCGCTTTAGCGCGGCGCGCGGGACGGCGCGGAGGGCCTCTGCTTGCTCAAGGATGCAAAGCGAGCAGACCGCCGCGTAGGTCGCGGCCAGGTGCGGTATCTGCGCGAGGCGGCCGCCGGCAAATCCACAGGATGCCGCCCCCGCGTCGCGCAGACAGGAGAGAATGAAGTTGGCAAGGGCGCCGGCGGGGACGCGCTCGTACAGTGCCTCCGTGACGCCCAACATGTCCGCGGCCTGAAGTGCCCAATAGACAAGCCACGGCTGCCCGCCGTAGAGTCCCTGCACCGACTCGGGGAGGGATGAGAGGCACTGGCACAGGTACGCCTCGTGCTGTGCCCGAAGCAGTGTTGGCTTCAGCGCCTCCTCGGCCTTGTCGGGTTGGCGTCCCGCGAGACGGTCCAACTCACCTCGGTTCTGCAGGAGAAAGTTAACAATCCGCTCCTCCACTTCGCGCTGCGAAAGCACTGTCTGGGTTGCTGCGCGAGCGCCTAGGAAATCCTCCATGCGTTTATTCAACGTATTAAACTTTAATTTAAACACTTGGACTACATTACCCAGAGGAAAGAGAGAGGGTGTGCGGTTATATCGGTGAATGGTGGTGGTGAAAAAAAACAAAACAAAATGCAGCAGCTGTGCTCGTGAGCTCTCACGGCAACAGCACCAAAGAAACCAACGACACGCATAAACATACACACAGAGCCATACACGGAAAAGTGCACAGAGCGACAGAGAAACATTGGATCACGTAGAACACACAGACACATAAATATATGTATACATAGGCGGATATTACTTTTTTGAGAGCACACGAGTATACACATTGCTCACGTTATGCCATTACGACACAATTGGCTTTGCATTTGCATGAAGGGAAGAGTGAAAAGAAAATAAATATTATCGTGGCAAGGAAGCCGGCTTCGATGCGAGATCCTTCTCGTACCACTCCCTTGACTTCTGCTCGCGCTCCTCTCGCTGTTCTTTTGGTCCCTCTGGCTTTGCCAGCTCCAGTAAATCGAGTTCTCGCCCCTCTCGCTGTTCTTGTTGCTCTCGTTGTTCTCGTTGCGGCTGTTGTCCTCTTGCAACGGTGTCATTTGCGGGCGGCCAATAGGAACCCTCCGTAAAGAACCCCAATGGTGCATCGCTCCCACGCCAACCGAACTGCTCTCGGCAAGGGGCGGCAACTGTCTCCCTGTCCAGTTCTCGCGGCGAGGCGAGGTCCTCTCTCCTTCGTCGTGTAAATACTGCCCGAAACGCGCGCCGCACAACGTCCGAGCGATTCTTCTCCTGGAGTGCATCCCGCCGCCGTCGACAAATACACGCACCGACAATGATGGCTACAACAACAGCAATGATGAGAATTATGACGACAAACGCTACAATATTACTCCCCATCACAACCTTTGTGAAGGATGGGAGCTCGTTGCCATCCTCTGGCACGTAGAGGGCAACATCAGTGAGCAGCAGTAGCGGCCATGCCAAGGGATCCAGTGGGGTATAATTGAGTTGCATCGCCGTCGTCGGGTTTGCCAAAGCCAAACTGTATCGCACGAGAGTGTACATCATGTTCGTCGCATTTGCACTTCCCTGTCGACAGTATGACGAGTCGTTTAGAATATTCGTGTCCCACCCGCAATACTCGAGCAGGTCCAGCTGTTCCTGCTTCACAGCTGTCTGTGGGCTTGTAGCAAGTATTTGCAAAGTAGTTTGTAGGAACCAATCCACCTTGAACATGACTGGCGACCTCCTAAGAATACACGCGAAGGGGTAATACTTCAGTTGAATCATCATGTCATTGTTCGGGTACTCTACCGCGGTTACCACTGGCCGCCACGCGGAAAGGGCGGTGAAAACAAAAACTATGAGTAAAACTCTACGCATATTGTGTGTTATGTCACAGTTGCCTTCACTTTGTCCTATAGTATAGAGGTCATACAAGTGGTACAAAGATGTCGATTAGAATTGCAGTGAAGGAGAATGTGCGCGTGTGTATGCGTGCTGCGGAGAGTCAGTAGGAAGAGATAAATGTCGATGTCGCGCGGGCAGACAATCGCATCCACAAAAAGAAAAGAGCCCACACAAAAAACGAAACAAATAAACATGTAAAAGGAATTAATGAAACACTTTTATATAAGTAAATATACTTTTTCGCCATTCTAAATATAATTCTGTTATGTGGTGCATGTGCACAATTCCTCATCGCCGCCGTGTGCGCGGGTTGGACCTTCGCATCCAAATGAACATCGCCACAGCGGCGAGAAGCGACAAGGGGAACAGCGCAATGGCGAGATCCGCCGCCCAGAGCCCATCAGAGGCGTGGGGGTAGTCGTGCAACGACGGCAGCGGCTCTTGCCGCCGCTGCACCGGATCCTTTGTTTCACCGTGCAATTGACCCAGACACTGCTGCAGCGCCGCCCCACCTTCCTCTCCGGCCCAAGATTCAAACGCGAAGCGCTCTTTTCCGTGTACATCGAGCACAGTGTGACGGAAACGCCCGCCCTTCTTGCAGTGCACCATAACACCGAAACTCACCTCGTGAAACACGCTTTGGGGGTGAACCCAGCTATCAAATTTGCGTGTTACGTGTAGGTTGAGCCCCGCCCCGCCTCCACTATTAGCGTAGTACTGCTGCCCATCTTTCGAGACCTGCAGGTAGTGGTTATCCGCGTGGATGTAGATGGACGCGCAAGACTTCCTCATCAGTGGAATGAGCCAGTCCTGAAGCCACTGGAAGTTTTTGTGCGGTCCATTCGATATGACGGGGTAGTGTCCAACGACCACCTTGTGCCGCACATCGGCATACTTGCGCAACAGCCAGTCCTCAACGACTGCTTGCTGTCGCCCGCCGTCCCAGCACCGCGGTGAGCCGGCCCCAGCATCGGCGCAGCGGTGCAGAAGAAGCGTGTCGATAATGATCACCACCATGTCACCACTCACCTTGACTGCGTAGTACGGATGTGGAAGGTACCACCGCCCCGTCACTGATGCCCCATGGGCGACGGGTGCCCACTCTCGGGCAAAAACTGTCTCCTCCTTGGGACCCATATACGTGTAATTCACTTGTGCCCAAAAGTTACGAACATAGTCGTGGTTACCAAGCGCCACAAGCCACGGAACTCGACGCGCCGGGGTCTCGACAGTATAGAACTGCTCAAATGTTGTGTAGAAGCGGGTGTCGCGGTAGTTGCGCACGCCACGCGGGTAGAAGTTGTCGCCTGCAGCCACAATGAAGCGCACTTCCGCACCTAATAGATTTGGCGCATTGTCGATGAGTTTCGCGATAGTATCGGCGACGTCTTTCTGCGCAGACTTCTGCGGGGCTTCGCCGCCCCAGCAGCCGTGCGAGATAAAACAAAAGTCCTCATTGATCCCAGGGTTCAGCCATGTACTGTTCCTGCGCTGCCAATCCGAGTTGTACTGTGCGAATACCAGCTCGGCTAGAGGAACCGACGGCACCTCCGCTACCACGAAATCGACTAAAATAGCAACAAAAAGGATGCCATGCAGAAGTGCCATTCATGCCACCCGAGACCTAATAAGCCTGGTGAAGAAGAAACAGCAAAACGAAAACAAGCACCGAAACAAACACACACACACACACACACACCAACCAACGTGCACAAGACAGGCGCTTCAAAAAATACAAGGGCGATTCGGCGCGTACGGATTATTAAATCAACGCCCAAACGACCCTTTCCTCTAGAAAGTAGGACTGGTCCAGTAGGAACGAGCCCGATAAAGGGAAAAACGAAGGAAGAAACAAAGATTTCGAAAAACGCTGTGTGCACAAGTATGCTAAGAATCACTTAATGACGCCGGAGACTCCGGCCTCATTTCTGAATTAAAGATCACACACACAAAAACAAAAAAGCTGCGAATTTTATGTCATCTCTTCCATAGAAAACAGCAAAAACAGCAAAAAAATTTAAATGTATTCACGAATATATCATAATACGTAGATATTAAAAACCATTATATAAATAAAAACAGCCCTCTTTAGGATTCCACAGGAAAAAAAAAAAACTACAAGCAAAAAAATACGTATATAAAAAAACAAAAAACAACATGTATACATATATATATATATATATATATATATTTATAGACTCTCAGATTTCATAAGCACAGCACAAAAAAAAAAAATGAACAATAAAAAAATTTAAAAAGCAAAAAAAATCAAGAAAAAAAGTCATCCATTCACACACCTTTTCCAGCAAATCACTTTATTTTCTCCTTTACCTTTAAATCCCTGATCTTTCTCCAAAGACAGATACACCGCTATTAGTTGTGACGACTGCGTTCGAATTGGTTTAATCGAAACATAATGCGAAGCGTCTTGTCTAGCTCGTGGCAGAACATGTCAATGCCCACAAGAACGGCGATGCTCATATTGACGTCGTGATGAATCGTGAACTCCTCTGGACGCAACATGAAGCTTGCTCTACGCGGCGCAGTGAGCTCCTCGCGTTCCTTCTCTGTTACCGAATTCATAGTATTCTGCCATTCCCCATCGTCCTCCAAAGCGCCAGAAAACAGCCTTTGAAGACTGTCACCAAACGCACTAGACGATTGGCACGATGCAGACAAATCATGCGCAGGAGTAAACGGCTCCTCGGCACCGCCATGCATGGCGAATGTGCGGCGCATCACTCGCTGCCGGAAGTCTCTGCGAACAGCACAGACGATATCGTCGTGTACAAGAGCAAACGCCTCGCGGAGCTCAAGATTCAAGTGAAGCATGACGGAGAAGTTGTCAGCGGCTCGTTCATACGACCAACTCATCGGCCTCTGCAGGGCGTCTATGAAGTCCTGCATGATGCGGTAGTGGTACCTATCGATGGATCGAATGAGCGGCTCGACAGAAAGCAAAACCCGCTTCACGTCCATGTCCACAGCACCGGCACGGGCTCTGTGAATGAAGGTGAGTCCCACACGGATGATGTCCATCGAGGCGGCGAGGCGACGCAGCACCGGCATGAACTCTTCCTGCGCAGCGCTTGGGTACGGCATGCCGCGGATGATCGGCTCCGATGCGGCGCGCGGGATCCATGGGGGGACTTGGTTCACCGAAGCCCACAGCGCTCCCCGACGCCGCTGCAGGTCGCCTAGGCACGAGTGGATCCATTCGTCATCGATCTCCATTGGAAGCAGCAGAAGCGATACCAGCTCGGAGAAGTTGCGGGAGATGTTCTGTATTGCTCGGACCTCCATGTTGTGCAGCACCTTGATGGTGTCAATAGGAAATACGAAGACCACAATGGCGTAGTACGTCATGACAGTGAAGCAGTTGGAAACAACGCGAGAAAGCATTGTCAGCGGTGCATCTGCTAGGTGCACTGCGGTTGTAATGACCATTGCGCAGTAAATGGCGATGTGCGCATAAAGCGGAAAGCTGCGCGCGTAGAGCGACAAGAACACTCCGGATAGCGCGAGGGCGAACCGCTGAACCGTTGTTTGAAAGTGCGTTTCTGCAACAAATGCAATTGCTGTGGCGAACGCAACACCTGCCACGCGCTGCACACCAGACATCAACGACTCACCAGCGGTTGGAAGTCCCACACCGATAAGAATAGCCATTCCAAAGTAGTAGATGTTCACCGGATCAATATACAGCGTGTACATCACGCCCACAGTGTACGCAAGTGCGGTCTTGATTGCATCCTTTACCATCCGCACATCACGCGGTGTGGCAAGAGTAAGCCGATTTGGAAGCTCGCTCCAGAAGCTATTCCAGTAGTCCAAGAAGAAAAACTCAACGAAACGACGCCAGCCAGACTTGTAGCGCTTCCGATCAAAGTTCCGCATCAACTCGCCGTACTTCAGGATCTCCTCGCCAAGCAGCACCATCATGAGGTGGGCAAAAACAATGTTCATGTACTCCACTGAATCGATTTCTGTGGCCCCCTTCACGGTCGTGTCGAAGTGGAGTCGATCGATAGCGGACTGCAGCTCCGAGGTTGCTTCCTGCAGCTGGCCGAACGGCACATTTTCTGCGGTCTCCATTGGGTTGAGATACTTACCCAGTGCGTCAAAGGTGGCGTCCAGCGCCTCCAGGTAGGTCTGCAAAGGAGCGTGGAGATAAGCATGCATTCTGTCCGACGCATCCGTCGTCTCAGAGGTAGTTGGATGGGGTGCGGCATTGGTGCTTTCATTGAGCGGACTGTGCGAACGCATCTCTTTTGTCACTGGTTTCTGCACTTGCTCCATACTCTGATGTGTGTGCAGAGAGCGCGCCGCCGCAGCCATGGCGTGAAGGTGCGGCATAATGCTCCGAATGATTTCTATCCGCTCCTTTCGCAGTTCTAGACGCAGTGTCGACTCCCATGGTTCGTACATAACGAAAAACAGCTGAGCGGGAACTGCGGAAAGAGCAGTGTGAAGTGTGTCAGTGCTTACTCGCGATAGTGACACCAGCACCTCCACTGGGTCGTTCGACCAACACGCGGCGGCGGCGGAGCGCACATGTTTGCCCACATCCCTCCACGCTTCACACAGCGCATCGTCAGCTTTACGGGTCACCGCGAAGGGTGGCAATAAGGCCTGCAGTAACGCAAAGCCGGAGGACATAATCAAGTCCCGCCCAACCTTGACGGGGAAGAGAGGGTCGTTAGAGGTGTTGACTCGTTCCATTTCCATGATCAGCACAGTCAACAGCACCATCTGACGCCTACAGCGAACATCGCCAAGGAGCGAAACGAAGAAAACACCGAAAAAGAGCGCACACCACCAGCCAGACGGGACATGAAGCACACCCACATGAGCGAGCATCGAGCCCCACGCCATTGCCCAGAGACTAGACTGTGTGGTTGAGACGAATTGCGCAATCTGTTCACCAACGGTCTCTCTGCAATCAACAATACCAACAAGGCCTAAAATAACATAGCCTGGAAATATGTGCGCATGCTGCCCCAGAATCATCAAGGGGAGGGCGACCACCAGCGTCGCGCGGATGGCGAAGAAGACGGCGAGATAGAATTTTGGCGACACAATTGTGTACCAGTAGGCGCTAAGATCCACTGTGTCGTCTGTTGTGTCGCGGTGTGTTTGCAGACATGGTGGGCCTGCTTCTTCCATCGCGTCTTTACAACGTCGTTTCCAACGACTACCACGACGCCAGATGCTGTTTTCAGCAATACGGTTCAGGTCGATGCCTTCCATGCCCGACCAGGACAGACTCACACGGCACCTTACTTACACAACCCTAACCTACTGATAGTACAAAAAAAGAGGGGAAACAACAGAAAAGTAGCAACAGCAGAGAATCAACAGCAAACAAAGAGCACAAGGCAAGAAAACACCCCGTTCATGAAAACAACATGCATAAAACGAAAGCGAACACCCATGTTTCAGAAATTAAACAAAAGGATAAGTCACAACAACAACAAATTTCTGCTTACATATGGCAGCTCTATTTGACAGTTCAGAAAAAAATATACTAAGTGAAACTTTATGACAAAAAAGGTGGAGTCAATCAGCAATACCTTCTAAGCATAAGATCCACAGCCCACTTCGCCGCATTTTTAAAATCTTGTTATTTTTGAATACGTAGGAATAAACGAAAACTATTAAAGAAACTACATTAGGGAAAAGAGAGGAGTCTGCACAAACTTTCGCTATGTGTGTCCGTGTAGAATGATGGGGCCGCGAAACTCAACAAGTCATGGTCCGGACCATGTTTGAAGTGTCGAGATTATTACAGTGAAACCTTATGACAGACGTCGCAGGTGGGCATGAAGTCAAAAACGTTGCAACAAATTATACACACACAGTAAATAAACGAGCACAGCAACGGCAGCTCTTCATCCCAGCCAATCAGCGTTGGGCACAAAAAAGGGTGCGAAAAATGCTTTACATACTGAGTCAACAGCACTGATGAAGTGAGGGTCATGCCCCGAAGTGCTGCAGTACTAGAACGAATCGAAAACTGATTGGCAATCCTATCACAAATATGCAGATGCTGGGCTAAAAGAGGCGTGGTCACAAAAGGTGCCCCTTCTCCATCCAGCTCTCGCTTACGCACGACGACTGCGTTCGAATTGGTTTAATCGAAACATGATCTGAAGCGTCTTGTCGAGTTCATGACAGAACATGTCATAACCCACGAGAACGGCGATGCTCATATTGACGTCGTGGTTAATCGTGAACTCCTCTGGGCGCAACAAAAAGCTTGCTCTACGCGGCGCAGTGAGCTCCTCGCGTTCCTTTTCCTCAACTGATAGCAAAGAGAGGTGTAATTCCCTGTTGTCCTCAAAAAGCCCCATGGATCTGACGAGACTGTCGATGGACTGCTCAGGGGACTTTGGCGTGACCCTGTCGCTTGGCGGTGCAAACGGTTCTGCTCCTGAGTAATGCATTGCGAAGGTGCGCCGAAGCACCCGCTGCTGGAAGTTCTTGCGGATGGACATGAAGATACTCCGCATTGCAACTGCAAAGGCGTCCCTAAGGTCCAGGTTAAGTCTTGTCAGGATGGAAAAATTGTTCGCGGCATCCGCATATGACCAATGCATAGGATCCTGTAGAGCGGTCACAAAGTCTTGCATGATGTAGCAGCAGTATCTGTCAATGGTTCGCAGAAGAGGCCCCAGAGAAAGTAGCACCTCTTTGGTGTCTCCATCCGGCGAGTCTGTGCGCTTTCTGTGAATACCTAGCAAGGCAATGCGAACGATGTCCAAGGAGGAGGCTAAGCGACGAAGCACTGGCATATAGTCTGTTTGCGCGGCAGCTGGATACGGCATGCCGCGTATGGTTGGCTCCGCTGCTGCCAAGGGAATCCAGAGCACAACTGTTTGCAATGAAGCCCACAGACCAACAAAGCGACCTTGCATTTCACCAAGGCGCTTCCGAAGTGCCTCATCATCAAGATCCACCGGTGCCAACACAAGTGACATGAGCTCAGAAAAGGTATCCGAAAGGCTCTTCACTGCCTTCACTTCCATGTTGTGGAGTGTCTTAATGGTGTCAATAGGAAATACGAAGACCACAATGGCGTAGTACGTCATGACAGTGAAGCTGTTCGAAGCAACACGTGACAATACACTTAGTGGAGTATCCAAAAGGTGAGCAACTGCCATGATAATCAACATTGTGTATGTAGCCACATGAAAGTACTGCAAAAAATTTCGAGCGTAGCAGGAAACAAATACACCACACAGAATAATAGCATATTGTTGCACATCATTATTCGAATGTCGTTTGGCAACAAATGCAATTGCTGTGGCGAACGCAACACCTGCCACGCGCTGCACACCAGACATCAACGACTCACCGGCGGTTGGAAGTCCCACACCGATAAGAATAGCCATTCCAAAGTAGTAGGTGTTCACCGGATCAATATACAGCGTGTACACACAGCCCACAGTGTAACCAAGCGCAAGCTTGATTGCATCCTTTACCATCCGCACATCACGCGGTGTGGCAAGAGTAAGCCGATTTGGAAGCTCGCTCCAGAAGCTATTCCAGTAGTCCAAGAAGAAAAACTCAACGAAACGACGCCAGCCAGACTTGTAGCGCTTCCGATCAAAGTTCCGCATCAACTCACCGTACTTCAGGATCTCCTCGCCAAGCAGCACCATCATGAGGTGGGCAAAAACAATGTTCATGTACTCCACTGAATCGATTTCTGTGGCCCCCTTCACGGTCGTGTCGAAGTGGAGTCGATCGATAGCGGACTGCAGCTCCGAGGTTGCTTCCTGCAGCTGGCCGAACGGCACATTTTCTGCGGTCTCCCTTGGGTTGAGATACTTACCCAGTGCGTCAAAGGTGGCGTCCAGCGCCTCCAGGTAGGTCTGCAAAGGAGCGTGCAGATATTCGAATAACACTTGAGATTTTTCAACCCGTGGCAGGGAGTGGTCTGTATAGTTTGTCTTCGCATCAAAAGAATTAGCAAGCTCATCAACATTGATGAGCTGGTTCTGCAACTGCTGCGCGCGCTGATGTGTGTGCAGAGAACGCGCCGCCGCAGACATGGCGCTAAGATGTGGCAGAACATGCCTGATTATCTCCATTCTTTCTTTTCGTAGCTGGAGACGCAGCGTCGACTCCCATGGCTCGTACATAACGAAAAACAGCTGAGCAGGAACTGTGGCGAACGCTCTGTGCAGCGGCTCGGTGCTTACTCGCGAGAGCGACACCAGCACCTCCACTGGGTCGTGCGACCAACACGCGGCGGCGGCGGAGCTCACAATATTGCCCACATCCTTCCACGCCGTGCGAATTGTGGCATCTGCTTGCGTTGTCATCTGGAATGGGGGTATGAATGCCTGCACCACAGCAAATCCTGTCGCTATGAGCAAATCCCGAACAGCCTTTGCGGTAAAAATAGGATCTCTTGTAGGATTAAGTCGTTCCATCTCCATTAAAATGACCGTGACCATTATCATCAGACGTTTGCTTCGCAGATCGCCCCAAAGAGCAATAACAAAAGACACAAAGAAGAGGGTACACCACCATGCCGAGGTGTGGTGGAGTGCACCCCAGTAGAACACCAACGTTCCCCATAGCAATCCCCATAGGGATGTCTGCAAAGACATTGCAGCCATCATTATTTGCTCTCCGACAGTGTCTTTGCAGTTAATCATTCCCCATAATCCTAGTAGTGTGCTTGCTATAAAATAGTGCGAATATTTATCTGACAAATAAATCAAAGGAAGTCCTACAAGCAGAGTTGCACGCAGCGCAAAAAATACAGGAAGGTAAAATTTTGGTGACGTAATGGTGTACCAGTAGGAAATGAGATCCACTGTGTCGTCCTCCACATCGCGGTGCGGTTGTAGTATGGGTGAATCCTGATTCTTTGCTTCCTCATACCGACGCTTCCACTCGTTGGTGGTTCGCCAATTGTCGTTTTCGGCGATACGCACGAGATCTGGAAGATCCATTCTTGTTCTACACACCCCTCTCCCGGTCAGAAGAAAAAAGGAAAAAAAAAGGCAGAGTTACAGGAAACGTCAAGGGAGGCAGCGCACATGAGTAGAACTTTGGGGAAGGTGGACTCGCACCGCACAGATTCACAACTGTGCAAAGCAACGATACATGGAATTCTGATTTTGTCTAAAAAAAGAATGCCACAAGGAAACACTTGTATCAGCACTTGTGAAGTGCGAAGCACAGTTTATGGAAAGCGTTCTTGACCATACTTTTTCTTCTTGCTCGTCTCTTTCAGTTCTTTTTGCTTGTGCACCACTTGCATGTGATGAGTACGTTGATCCCCGCGATCTCGGAAAGCGTGCATTTGAGACGGGCTCACTACTGCCCATCTCATGGCCGCAAAAGAAACGTGCAGCGCACCGTGTATATGAGAGTATCCGTTAGCGCTGCATGTGGTGGGTCATCGCCATTCTACTCGTTCGCGCGAGGCAGCAAGCCATCTTCACACGTACATGGGTTGGTGGCTGAGTCACTGGTCCATCGAGCACAAATGAACATATCACGAGACCAAACGTGCGAAGCCCAAAGGCCTAACATTACTACAGAAATGTGTATATATATGGAATGAATGCGTTGGCTCAGTCCTCTTGTATATGTTTTACACGAATAGAATCAGGGGGGAAGAAGACGTGGCTCTCCATTGGGCTCCGCTTCTTTCAATCCAGCGCATCGGTGGTGGGACCGCAGCAGAAGCGCCTACCAGGGTGCAAAGGGGCCGGTGACACGTGCGTGTGCTCTTTCGCCCCTTTCCGCCAACCCCCCGCCAACTCCGTGGTAGCCATCTACTTTTTGCGGTTTCTTCGGAGCCCGCGGCGCGGGGCGTGCGCTAGGCCGTGCGCTGGGCCGCGCGGTCCTCGTTGATAATCTGTCGAACCGAAATGGGTCTCCCGGCGGGCGGCCCGACGGCCTGCAGCCGCGCCAGCGCTCCCTCCAGCTCCTCGAACGGGTCGTCGCTCACCGCGGAGAGGACGCTCCGCAGATACCCCAGGTCCGCCGCCAGCTGCTCCACGGCGGCGGCCTCCTTCTTGGCGCCGTCGGGCTGCGAGGCGGGGAAGTGGATCGTGATGTTCGCGACCTTCTGCTCGACGAAGTCGGCGACGGCCGCGCGCACGATGTCGTCCAGCCACGGCTCCGCCACCTCCTCGAGGAGCTCGTCGATGCCCTCGAGTCGTGCGCCGCCGTCGCCGCGCAGCGCCTCCAGCGCGAGCGGTATCTCCACGATGGCTTCCCCGAGCGCGCGGACGTGCTCGCTTGGCGCGGCGCTTGCCGGCGCGTATGCCACCGGCGGCCGCGCCCCCGCCGCGAGCGCCTCGCCGCCCCAGACGGGCAGACGGGCGTACCCGGCGGCGCGCGCAATCACGGGCCCGGCGATGGTGCGCTTCAGCGCCCCTTGGCACTCCGCGGCGCAGTCGCCGAGGGCCTCCGCCAGCGGGTCCCAGAGCTGCGCGCGGAGCTGCGCGCCGACAAGGCCGGCCGCGCTCGGGTACAGGCGCTGCGTCTCGGCGGCCTCGAGGAAGTCGGCGGTCGCTTTCTGCTCTGCCGCCAGCAGCGGCCGCACCACCGCGTGCGCGGCGGAGAGCCGCCGGAGGAGGTCGCCCTGCGACGTGGCGGGCGACGGGCGCAGGCGGCCCACCGCCCCGACGAGTGCCTCGCGCCATTTCGCGGCGCACATCGGAAGCGTCTTCTCGGGAAAGAAGCGCACAATGGTCCGCACGGCGCCCGCCACGGCCGCCATCGCCGCGCGAAAGCGGTCGCGCTGCAACGCGCAGAGCGGGTCTGCCGCCAGCGCCGCCACGCGCTGCACCTCGCGCCGCGCAAAGGCGTCCAGCGTTTCCGGCCGCGTGAAGAGCTGAACCATCTCGGGCAGGGCGTGGGCGGTGGCCTGCTGGGCAACCCGCTCGCGCAGCGCGTGCTGCGGCTGGCTCGGCTGCCCCCCCGCGATCTTCAGCTGCCGCACCGCGTCGCAGCACGCCGCCAGCTCCTCGTTGCGCTCCGCGCGCTCCAAGACGGGGCCGAGCGCGGCGGCGACGCTCCCGCCGACCTCGCGCGCCATCATCTGCAGCGCCGCCTCCGCGCGCGTCTCCGCCTCCCGCGCCTGCGCGCTCCTCCCCCCGTCCGCGCCGTGGGCCGCGAGGAGGAGGGGGAGGAGATAGTCCAGCTCGTCCGCGAGCGCGCGCCCAATGGACGGCACCAGCTGGACACGCAGCAACTCCGCGGCGCGACCAGGCGTCACCGGCGGCGCGGCGCCAAGCAGCGCCTCCACCCGCCCCCGCTCCGCTGCCATCGCGCCGGCGGCGTACTGCTGGAGGACCGCGTCCGCGCGGCCAACGGCGCCGAGCACGCGGAGCAGCCGCGCCGCGCGGTCCACGTCGCGCCGCCGAAGGCGATCCACGCACTCCACCTCCACCGTGTGCTGCACCGCCTGCTCGCACCGCTCGAGCGCCTCCAGCTGCTTGGCGCCGAACGTCGCCTCCAGCCGCTGCAGCTCCGCGAGGTTGCAGCGAACGCGCCGGATCGACTCCGCCACGGCGTCCATGTCCACTTCCTCCGGCGCCGAGCGCAGCTGCTGCACCGCGTCGTCCAGCTGGCGCATGCTGCTGTCCACCTCCGACGCCCTCTGCAGCAGGTTGGCGCAGCGCGTCAGCTTCTCCTGCGTCCTCTTGAGGGCGCTCAGCTGCGCAACGTACGGCTTCGCGGCGGCGGCCACCGCCGGCTGCACCGCCTCCTGCATGCATCGCATCTGCTGCCGCAGCTGCTGTGCCTCGGCGGCCATCCGGCCGACTTCGAGCCCCGTTCGCGGCAGCCGCACGAGCGCCTGCGTGATGGTGTCCTCCACCGCCCCGGCCACCTCCTGCGCGTGGCTCTGCAGGCGGTTGAACAGTCGCGTCACGCGGGCCTCTGCGTCCGCGTCGCTCTCCGCCGCCCCCTCCGATGGCGCCGCCGCCGCCGTCTGCTGCAGCGAGGCGTTGATCCACCGCTTCACGTCCACGTGCTCGCCGGCCAGCTGGTCCAGCTGGAACGGCTCCGCCCCGCCCCCTGTGCTGGCGGCGGCGCTCTTCATATCTGCACAAGCCGCGGCCAGCGATCTATGCTACACCAAATCCTACACTGCGAATGGTCGAGTGCGAGTAAGCAAGAACAGCAGTAACAAAAAAAAAAAGAAAGGAAAGCAGAGATGGCATGATGGAGAAAGGATGCGTATGTGGCGCAGACCGCGCGAGAGAACAGGAACACAAACAAATGCACAAGCAGTCGCGCATGCGCGACCCGTAAAGAGGCACCAGGTGCCACAGCAGCAGCGGAATACGTGCGCACTGGAACGCAGAGCTCCGAGGCATCGAAGGCCTGCACAACACTTCCCTTGTGCAAGCGTGCGGAAAGCAAACGCAACGCGCGTTTCACCGCCCTGCTGTGCTTCCAATTTTCGCTCTCCCCCCTTCCTCCCCCCCCTTCCACTCGTCACAAAAGAGACGGCTTCACGCCCCACACGCGCAGCGCGATGTGTTCTATAATTTACGTATTCTGCGACATTTAATATCGTTTTATCGCGAGTTAAATATCTTTTCCACCTTCCCAGAAGGTCTGTTTTCTGATATAGCTTGTGTGTGCGCTAGCTAGCGACGGTTGTTGACGTCGCTAGGGACCCTCACATGACTTACCTCATCAGAGCACTCCTTGATGCGAGGTGGCGAACAGTGAGAAGCGCCATGCGGTACAAGACATGATACACTGCCATGGCACACCGGATAGCAAAAGATTGTCGACCACTTCCTGACTGATTCGTTTGCTTTCACGAAGGAGAAAGGCAAGTCAAGACTATGTGGAAAGTGGAAGAAAAAATCAAGTTCCCAAGTAATTTAGTGATTTATAAAAGGGGACAGTTGGAAATCCGGAAACAGTCTTGTCCACCAGCAAAGGTAAAAAAAAAAAAAGAGCTGTGTGAATACGGTTGGATTGTTTTTTCTATATTTGGTGGGGTCAACGAGTATGGAAAACAGCAACAACAACATTAAAATGCAAACGATAAACCTATGCCCACGCACCATTTCGTCAGCATAAATGCCTTTAACTGGTTTTAAATCTATCCCACCCAATGGATCATTCTCGTACCATACTCATAAAAACTGGATTATATCAAAAACCGATATAAATGGGAACCTTCAGACATGCTTTGAGCCTTGAAAATAATTAAAAAGTTACACAAAAGCGGTTTTCGTTGTTTCGTTGCTTACTTGATTAAAATACTCTAAGAAAGCAAAAAACATCCCGGTTTCTTCTATTTGCTACAAACTGATCCTTCATAGAACAACAAAAGCCAAAAGTCGCTGTTTACATCTTTAATTTACGCACGATACAAATAAAATTTTGAACATAATGCCATCAGGAGAGAATGCAACAATTCCAGAAACATAAAAATCAACAGAAGGCACCCACTCCACGACATTGAGAATGACATATACATCACCATCACAGCCAGCATGGAATTCCTACACTATTTGAGCTCCAATAAAAACAATAACGTCTCACGCACGACGACTACGTTCAAATAGATTCACTCGAAGCATAATCCGAAGCGTCTTGTCTAGCTCGTGGCAGAACATGTCAATGCCCACAAGAACGGCGATGCTCATATTGACGTCGTGATG
>JASANV010001285.1:0-16569 GCA_030849715.1 Trypanosoma mega | reverse complement strand
ATTAATATCTATCTCCGTGATGTTTCTTCAGCAAGTATTCCCGCTCCCATTCACCTCGCAAGCTCACAAAAAAAAAGTTTTTTCTTTCTTTTTTGTAATACATCAAAAAAAAAAAAAAACATGAGTAAATAGGAATATATATATATATATATATATAAATACAATCGTTGTCAGATGATGGAAGATACGTTTTAAGAGAGGCGATATTTTCTCTTTTTTTTTTCCTATTCTTTTTTTCCCTGTAATATTTCCTTTCCTTTTGCGCCGTTTTCGTTCCCACTTTTTTTTTTCATGTATTAAAAACACAAAAAAAAAAAAAAAAAAACTGAACGCATTAATAGTCGAAAGAGAGCGCGACATGCTTTTCCCTACTTAGTTTAGAAGTGTCCAGTGACGCACTTCCCAACCCATCACTTGTCATTTCCTCCGCCATTTGAAGAATAGTGTGTTCCTCGTTTTCCTCCACATTTGCCGCCCGCGTCCATCGCCGTCGTCTTCGGCGCAGGTTTGGGCTCTCCACGCTTCCGTCCTCCCCCGAGAGGCTCCTCCCTGTTGGGGAGGGCACCTCTACCAGACTTCCCGTCGCCGAGGGGAGGGAGATGGTGCCGGACGCGGCGTTCGCGTCGTCGAGGACGGCCACTCGTTTGCGCCCCGCCGCCGTCGAGGCGGACGAGGACGGGATTTTACTAAACCCGACCAGTGCGGGCGTGACGCGGGCGGAGAGGGCCGGCTGCGACGGATCCCGCGCATTGGGCAGAGATCGGGTGGTGTTGAGGAGAAACGGCGCGGAGGAGTTTCGGCTCGGCGCGGGGTGGGGTTTTTTGGGTGTCAAATCCACAGCCGTGGCGGGTGTGGATTGTTCCTCGCTATCGCTATCTAACACGGGCACATCATCCAAATGTATCATCGGCGAGGAGTTGTCCTTGAAGGGGGATTTGTAACTGGCCTTTAGGATTCCATCCGGGGCCGGTGCTAACTGAAGGCTTCCAGTGGGGGTTTTAATAAAGGAGGTACGCGAGTGAAAGTTTTCCGATCGTTTCTCCTTTACCGGCTTCTTGGATACCACAGAGGGTTGCCTACTTGGCCTATGGTCCTCCGAATTGAAAGGGATATCATCCTTATCTTTTTCATTTTTACCTTTTTGGTATTTGAAGGAGTTGCTTACTATTGAGCCCATGAGAATTTTGCAGCTCTACCCGTGAGCCTTAATAATTACGAACAAAAAAAGAAAAAGAAAAGACGGAGAAAAAAAGAAGAAAAGAGAATTAACAGAAAATGTAAATAATACTTCTAATAAAAGACAAAAAATGAGTGCATCACACTGGACAAACACAGCGTGAAAGATATTAACCCTCTGAAAATGAAAAGAAAGAAAAATGTATCTTGATGAAGGCTGGACGAACAAAAAGCTGGACGACCAAGAAGTAAGAAAAAATGGGGTCATTTCTTTTTACCTTTTTTGATTATTTTTTTTTTTATTCTTCTGGACTTCTGTTTTTTGTCTCCATTGTTTCGCTTGC
Organism: Trypanosoma mega; assembly: GCA_030849715.1. Taxonomy (NCBI): domain Eukaryota; phylum Euglenozoa; class Kinetoplastea; order Trypanosomatida; family Trypanosomatidae; genus Trypanosoma; species Trypanosoma mega. Next base: position 15,049 of record JASANV010001285.1, on the reverse strand, counting down.
TAATTCTTTTTTTTTTCTTCCTCTTTTTTTTTGTCTTTCTTTCTCCCATTCAGTTTTTCATGCCCCAATAAAATAATATATTTTTTGTTCCCCCCATTGCTGTTGTGATTATTTTTTTTTTTTTCCTCTTTCTCTGCTGTCATTTTTCGATCGATGGAATTTGTTTTCTTTCCCTTATTGATCCCTCTTTTTTCCGTTTTGTATTTTTGTTTTGCCCCTATTTTCTTTTTATTGTTGCTGTTGATTGGTCTTAGAGAGAGAGAGAGAGAGAGAAACGAAGTCACAAAAAAAAAAAAGATTTTTTTCTCTCGGAATTGTTACTCATTTCATACTCTTTGGTCTGCAACTTCATTTAAACTATTGCCAGAAAAGAAATAAATCCTTTTATTTTAATTTTGTCATTTTTGTCCTCTTTTTTTTTTTTTCAGAGTTTCTGCGTGCTCCGCATATTGTCACTCGCTTCAGCACGCCAACATTTTTTTTTTTTTTTCTGATTAGGAAAAAAAATAATAATACTTATTCACAAAACCGGTAGCACGTTTCTTCCTTTTTTCTTCCAATTTTCAGGCGGACTAAGTAAAAAATAAAATAAAAATAAAAATAAAACATTTTCGTTTTATTGCTTTTCGTACGTAATAGATACTCCATGGCAGTGTTTCTGATGAAACAATGATAATAATATAAATGGGATGAAAACTAATTTCGGATCTCGTATCGCTTTGGGGACCTCATTTTTGACGATTTAAAGCAAAAAAAAAAAATAATTGAAATACAACATTTTTGTAAAGTCACGGTATCAGCGTGCATTAAGCAAGAAAAAAAAAGAAAAAAATAAGGAAAAAACATGTCATTTTTTGTAAGATATTTTTTTGTTTTGTTTTATTATTTTTTTCACTTTTTTTTTTGTTAATTTTCTTTATACCTCGATATCGGTTTCTTTATAGTACGTGCTCGCTGTGGTGTCAACGCACGTGAAAATAAAAAATATGGCGGTTCCTCCCTTCTAAAGATCATTGAGGGACTGTTTTGCAGGTATGGCTCCCTCCTGTATTGGGGGAATAGGTGCGTTGAGCATTGTGCGTTTGAGGGAGGCGGTACTCTCCCGCTCCGCGCGCAGCAATTGTTCCTCCATGTACGACATCTCCTCCTCCCCCTCCCGCTTTGGTACGAGCGAGTAGCGACACTTCACGAAGATACCCACTGTCACCAACAACACTATCGCAAGGCCGAAAACGACACAGACAACGATGATGGTGCGCGTGGAGGAGTTGGAGCCGTTACCCGGAACAGGAACGGGACCCGGTTGAGGATCAACCACACCAGACCAACCAGGCTCTGCGCCGCCTCGAAGGAGAAGCGATTGGTTTGTCGGGTACGATGTTCGGAAGTCTCGTGTGAGGGCCATCATCATCGTCACATTATACCTTGAATGGGGTGGGGAAAGCTCCACATCGCGTAATCGACAGGTAAGCACCGTTTCTGTGGCCTTTTCCGTCACGCAGGAGACGGTAGGGTTTACATCAAGATCACTATAAATCATGAAGTTCATTCCCTTTTCACGCTCTTGGTTTGGTAAGGCTGTTAATGAGACAATGTTTCGCCAGGCTTCAATGGTGTTGAAGTTACTGCCAGTGAGGTGAAGGAGAGCTCCATCCACACATGCGCTGCTCCTCGACGCACAATCTCCGAACGCACCGGAGATGAACAAAGGTGGTGGAACACAAGTAAGGACATTAGATGCTCCATCATTCGTAATCTCCTTATTTAAACGGTAGATAACAGCGGTCCAGTTACCAAACGTTCCCACAGGCACCGAGAGAGTACACAAGAGTTTTGTCGTGTTGACGCTCTTCACGAGGCAGGTTGGATTGCGCACAACATTAGATTCCATCCCAGGGCTAAGAATGACGTTGTACTCCACAGTTGATGCCCCTGAAAAGTATCCCTCAAATATAACATCCTCACCATCACGAGGTTGAAGAGGTGAGATGTGCTGCACGGTGTCGTTTACTGGGTTTGGAGGAAGTATAACTTGAATATCTATAGGAACAGGATTCATAAAGTTGAAATCACAAAAAAAGCGATGAGTCCCGTATGGACTCGATGAACCAACCACACAAGCACAGAGACATGTCAAGTTCCCTTCATAGCGATAAAGATCAAATGTTGCCTTGTGACCTGCATCCACAAAGGCTACCATGTCGTGGTTTTGCATAAAAGCCGATGTACAACTTGCTATGGTACAGACCGGTTTAGGCGCAAAGAGGTCCAATAATAATAATGCGTCTCGTGGTTCCAAACCATCCACATTTAAGGTTGTATCCTGATTTCCAATTAGGAATGTTGGTGTTAACTTTAGAGGCTTAATCTGTAACATTTGACTTAGTTTTGTGCTATTCCAATCATATTGGTAATAAAATCCGATGTACGTTCCAGGAGAAAGATTACTCAACGAAACATACGAATAAATGTTGTAAAAGACTGGAATAACTCCTGTAGTTCGTAAATCTGGTGTAATTTGTGATGCATTCCAATAATTTTTGTATGAATCCATATTATGAACATTCTCCCAAGCAAACGCCATATGACGCGTCGGGGTGGTTCCTCCTGTTTCAACGAGACAAGTTAGTGTCTCCGGACACGAGTCACGATAGAGGGTCACAGTTGTTGGAATAGTTACAAAAATATATCCCGTATCACTTTTTTCACTGCCCTTGGTTGCATAAAACCGTATAAAAGACGTCTGATTCACTGGAAATGGTACGTGATACGTTAGCCAACCCTCTACAAAAGATAATGCGTAGTACATTACAACATCCTTATCAATGTGTGTAAGCTTGACCATTTGTTCCTCTGCTAACGGATTATCCACACTGGCAGTGGGAAGATCGAGTACGTATTGTGGGATTTGGGTACTAAATCCCAGCTCACCAAATTGGTATGTAAACCATGCAACAAATTTGGTTCCATCTGCAAGACCACAACAAGCGTATCCACGGCGTTCCTGAATCTTATCATCTGTGTTAGCCCATGCTGGCACGTTATTGTCATGTGTTTCCGACCAAGATTCACATACTGATGTTCCATTTCCACCTTTCTCGTATGTTTGCAAATAGTCATGTGACGCGACTTTGGTAGGTTTTACAAATGGTACAAAGGTTGAGTCCTTAAATGGACCCAGTGAATCACGTTTTAGATCGTACGGGCATAAAGCGTCACGGTTACACGTCTGCGCAAACCCAATGGTTTGACAATTTCTCTGCGCACTAGACCAACTCAGTGTACCATTACTTGTGTCAGGAATCCAAAAAAATTCATCACTACTTGATAATTTAAAAACGAACCGATGCCATCCATATGTCAAATCAAAAGGAATCGAGGCCAAACTTGTGTACCCATTAGTATAGATAGGTTTACTGTCGAGAAAAACACTCACAGGACCTGTCATCTCTACTGCCATGGTTGCATTCATATCAAACGGAGCGTAGACCGCAAAGGAATAGTACTGATTATATCCTCCAGCTATACTATCAATAAGACTTCCAAAGACACCGTCATATCGCCGTTGAGGCCACCAGTCAAACTCCACACTTTTTTGATTATAAATTGACACATTCACTGGATTTCCATTGGAAATCGTAACATTAATGTCAAAGTCTGTTTCACCAGTGCCTTCTACACCATTAGGAATTTCTGACAAATATACACTATGACCCATCATGGACTCAAAAATGAGCATATCAGCGACAGGTTGTCCTTGTTTAATAAGTGCCGCACCAGGAGGTAAATATGAACCAACCTCATAGGCTATACCCATTTTATGGTTTGTCACAACAGGAGTCATTGAAAAGTACCATGCCTTTCGTGGTGCAGCACCTATCTCGACAATAATTTGATACCATCCAGGAAATTCTATGCTCTGATACCAATCTAATATCTCAGGTGTGCTACTAAAAGGACACCTAAACAAGACGGCACCGTTCACCCACACTTCAGCTGGTCCAGCACACTGTACTTTCCACCTAACATCCCCACTCATACCCGCAAAAAGTGCGAAAGCAAAATAACGAAGGGCATAAAAAGTGTTGTTTTGACGAGTTCCATCTACTTTCCAGTTTCCTTCACTCACCTGCATTCTCTGCCATACAAGATTAGTGATGGAAACATCACCATTATGTGGACGAAGTGTGCGCATGTCTTCCACAAGATACCAGTCAAAAGATCCATAAATATACTCTCCTTCTCCTCCTAAACTCAAAGCCATGGAAATCGGTTCGCCATCTGTTAGAAAGGTCACCCCAGACGGGAATGATGTAGGTATATTATCAAACCATCCAGCACCAGAAGCAATCACACGAAGATTCATTGAAGCACCATCACTTGGAGACCATAACTTGATCAAAAATTGGTGCCAACCTGGGGAAAGTTGAGCCTTACTATGATATGTGAAGTATGTAAGAGCAAGTTTTCCATCGATATACACTACCGTATATGCTTCACCGGAGCTGATTAAAGTAATAAGCATGGTATCAGTCACATAGACACCAACAGAAAAGAAGTGGAGGCCTTTATTTACAATAAAGGTATTCTGAGTTCCTACAAACGCTTTTTCCCACTTAAGAACCTGATCACAGTATGTGGAGGTTTCCATCCCTTCATATGGTTGAATAACACTCTCAGAACCCTGAATCCAATCGTAATTATATGCATCAGAAAAGCTTACATCACATCCAGCATTTTCACCTCCAAGGCGCAAAAATAAGGGGAGAGGTCTGGTGGAGTCAAGTAATAAGCCAGGTGTTGGGATTGGGGATCCTACAACGACGCTTCGAGTTTGTTTGTTTCCATTTTGTAGCACCAATGTATCCTCAATTTGAAGAGATAATTCCAAACCAGTACCCTGGGCAAAAGTGGTCCTATGCATGAATTCCAGTATGCCAGAATCATCAGACTCCATAGTAAATTCTTCATTATTGAGATCAAACAAAAATCTCCGCTTACCTTGTAAAACTTCGCCCCGAAAGTTCTTCAAACTTACTCGAAAGTACAAAAAAGACCCCGCAGCCGCAGCCCTGGGATGCTCCCAATCCATCCACACGTGACTTTCATTTGCAGAATAAATAAAAATGTTGTAAGCACGTCCCCAAGACGGGATATCTTCTTCACTGCCTTGACAGCAACCACCAAGATTGGTGCTGTGTATATTATCACCCCAAAAAGACAATCGAAAACGCTTTTCCGAGGCAGGAAACCCAGCTGGGGAACCACCCAATCCTCCGACAAGGTCTCGAGTAAATGGGACATCGTGTAGATGAGCGGAAAAACGAGAATCTGTTGGTGCATAAGGTGAGTATGCGTAACTCCTATTACCACTGCTTGAAAGAAGATCACAAACGGTTGTAGAGGTATACGGAATAAGAATATCATTGTAGAAACCCATAGCAACAACTGCGTAGAATCGATCTCCAAGGCTGCCGTATGCTGTGCACGGATTAAAAAAGCTAGAGTCACTTTCAAAGAATCCATTGTGCACTGTGGAAACTGTTATTTGCTTCGAACCAGCCACACTTGCAACATGCGTTGCCGAGATAATTGAACGTATCCAGAAAGGTGTGGAGTAAGCAATGGATGTGTTGCTCTTTGCCCAACAGAAATATAACTTTGGAGTCATAGGTGCCATTGGTAGCACTACCTCTGCCGAAAGTTCACTGTGTACTGTTTGCACGTTACGGATAGGTAAAGTTGCAAAAAAATTCCTACAAGGTCTCTCAGCCAAGTACAAGTACTGCCCTTCTGCAATGTTACTTCCTCTAATTTGCAGTGTTAATGGAAAAACAGTATTTTCATCTACTTGAATCATACTCCTACTGGAGGAAATATTATTTATAGATCTTATATATACAACTGAAATATGCATATTAAGATCACGGTCAATTAAATTCTTATTGATACTGTTTACAGAACATATATGCAACGATCCAGTAAAACTACTCAAAAGCATCGTAGGTTGAAAGAAGAAGTATACACGATCTACTGTAAAAATACCTGGAGATATCTTTGGATATACCACTTTATCTCCCATAGCACACGCCTTGGGTGATACAGTTATCGCTGAATTTCGGCTGAGACCACGTCCTACAACCTCCACAATAGAGGCTGTCATTGCATAAATGGGCATTTTATTTCCAAGACTTTTAACAGTATTGCATGAACTTAGATACATGAGCACGTTTCGTGACAAACTTGAATTATAGACACGTACATCATCCATAATGCCTACAAAATTATTCGCATTGGTTACATGTGCCCTGTATTCACCACCAATAACCAAATATGTCTCATTATTCGGCACAATTGCAGCTTCTGGGGCCAATGTCGTTCCAACAACTTCACCATCAACGTACATGTTGACTGTGGAGCTATCAAAAACTCCGGCAAGGTGATACCAAATTCCTGAATATATTACCATATTAGTTCCACATGCCTTGTATATACCAACGTAAAAGCAAATATGTCCTTCCTCGTCAAAAGCAAGAGCCCATACAAAGAGTGGATCTGTTGCAGTAATCGTTTTACTGAAGGATTTAGAAATCAATACTTTTCGTGATGTATTCACTTCACCAACCTTCATCCACATAGCGACAGATAAAGTGTGAGTCCTGAGAGACAATACTTTTGTTGCTTGTAGGTAAAAAGATCCATCAAATTTTAATGTTTGTGTGTCTTTTATACCTGATTCCCAAGAAATAGACTCTGTACTTGATGGCTGAACATTGACAGGCCGATCACTTTTATCGTTGAAAACTCCATTTGAATATTCTGCATGATGTAAAAGGTAGCGTCCAAGTGTATTGGCATCAATAGACTTTTCACCATCCACCTCAGGAAGGCAATACACCTCCTGTGTCCAAGTTTCCTGCATCGTAAAAAATGTCAGTGGTGAATTTGCAGTGGCACTAGACATACACACAAACGAATGTTTAGTGGTGCACACTGCGTCCATCCATGATCCAACGTATGGTGTGGGATGATTTGGTAAGGCCAAAATACAATCCTCAGTGTTGCCATTACCTCCACCATTGTTTGGTTCACCTGGTAGCCAATCAACAAAACTAAATGGTTCACCATTGATCCAGGAGAACGCATTACCACTGCTTGATCCACCGGTACGGTATCCACCAAGCCAAACTCCTTGACCCTCTGCCAAGGATAAAATATACTGATTTACCAAGGAGTTTGAAACACCAACGAGAAAAGAACCTTCAGCTGCGCAAGAGTTAACAGACTCATTCCATGTAGAGGGATGATCAACAAGTTTGAAACATAAGCCTTCAAAGTAAGAGTAACTTTGTGGGCATATACCAACATAGGAATTTATTTTATACACGGAAGCGGAGGTAATGCCACCACATGCAGTTCCATTTTGACACACTTTACTGCAACGACTTTGATCAGACTCACGCAAAGATTCATTATTGAAAACACCACATGTACATATAGTACCATCTGTTACAGCAAAATACAAGGTACCTACACTTGCACAATGCATGGAGCATGCTACACTGTCACCATCACTAATAACAGCAATATTATCTGGGTATTGGTTGTTGGTACGATTCTCAGCACCCTTTACGAAATAATTTTTATCTGCGTCTTGATAACATCCAAGGTATGTTACAATTGGAACAGGTGGGACAGCCGGGTGTGGTGTGGGGGGTTTTGCATCATGGTATTTGCAACGAAAACGACTTACAACAGAGTGAGTAGATGCATTAGCCTTGCAGTTAATCGTGGAAAAGCTACATTGTTGAGAATCTGTATACACAGCAGAATCGCATCTTGACGTCATGGAGCATGCGTGGAAACAGCTTTCCCTTGCAATGCTTTCACCATACAATGTTAAATCTGCATCCTCGCAAATAGCATCCTCAGGCGCCGTCATTGCACAGCTTTCATTTAAGCGTCGATACGTTTTTGAAACATCCACATCCACCACAGTCTCATTACATGTACCGAAGGAAAGGTAACATTCAGCCAAGCCATCATTTGACATTTCACCCAGTGAAAAAGCAACACAACCATCCTCCCTGTCGCAGCGCAATTGGCATATTTCTTTTGTATGTTGACCAATATTCAAGTCTCTGGAACCATAGCACATGGCTCTTGTACCCCAGTCAATATACTGCCCTCTAGGATATTCCAAAAAGTTGTAGTCTACACAAGTGGTACATGTGCAGTTTGCATAACTTTGTCCACAGAAACCGCTAGAACAACAACTATGCGGATTGCACTCTGCAACATCCAAATTCGCTGATTCCAAAGCCACTCCTGGTCCACATTTGGCGTCCACACGGTAACGTCGCGGGGAACTTGGTGAAAAACATTTCACAGGATTATGCTCTTCATAACAACATCCAAGTTCTACACATTGTTGATGTGACACAGTAGCGTTTATTGATCCCAAACACGGATTGCTTCGGTTTCCCGTATCACAAGTCGATGTTTGAGAAAGTGGTTTTACGTAATTCCAACTCAAACTTCGTGCATGATCAAAGCGGAGTGACATCTCTGGGTCCATACGTAATAGAGAAAGAAAGGCAACTTTTACAAGTATTTGATGCCAACCTTCTGAGAGAGAGAATGACGATGAGTGACCGATTTCAGGGAAAGAAGGAGAGTCTTCAAATACAATATTACCATCCACATAAACACGTACAGACGTGTTATAACGCAATGTGATAACTGTGTCCTGAACCACCGGGTTGTATATTGCAAGTGCAAAGTATTGTACCCAAAAAGAGGGTAATGATTTATTATTCTGCGCAAACCTCCCATCCTCCGAATGTATCGGGTACCATAAGTAGCGAATATCATCCAGGTGTAATGTATCTCCAAACTCCGGCTCTTGAACTGACTCACCACCAGTATCAATAAAAGGATCAGCATTCATTCCTCGAAGTGGAAGCCTCGTATAGAAGGAATCACCAAGGTGGAGAAAATCAGTAACCCATCCAGGTTGAAGAGGAATAGCATTACTTGGCATATTCACAAGAAGAAGCGAACAGAAAAATGTATCTGTCGTATCAAGTTCTCCACATTGACCGGCAAGATGCTTTTGTGCTGGTGCTCCCGTTGGATATAAACACAATCTAAAATTACCAGGGTATTGATCCTTCAAAGTAAACGTAAAATAGCCGTTATTCGTTGTTGTGGATATAAATTCAAGAGGTTCATAACCTACCCACCCACTGTTACAAGTTTCAAAGGAGGGGTTCACCAAGGCTCCCATGTATCCCTCCCGAACACCAGTGTAGAGGCTTACTGCAGATTCCAGCTCATAGTACATCACACTCGGATCAGCAAGAACATTCCCTTTTTGAAAACTATTCACATTTTGAATGCAAAAATCTCCGTAATTAGCGCTCGCTGCAATGGAAAAAACAAACGGCACACCTTCACAAATAAATGAAAACGTATTGTCAGGCAAGGGAGTTGTAAAATTCCCAAACGACTCTCCCACTTCATTGTATATCGTAAATTGAGTTCCAGCAGCTGGTGTGGTACCAAATACAAACTTCATGGAGATATGGTATACGAGTAAAGAAGTAGCAGAAAAAGATATGGTTGCATTCTGCACTGCACCACAGGATTTTGCGGATTCCTGATCCGTTGTCCAACTTTTTTTTGAAAGCGTTACACCAGTTTTGACCTCCCGAACATTCAGTGAAAAAACGGATTCCTTGATTGTGAGGTCACCAGATTCCACAGTTGAATTGATAAAGGAAAATCCGAAAGAATCACCTGTTTTGTAGAAAAAGAAAGTATGAATATCACCTCCATGTGGGAAACCTATGTCTGCAGAGTTCGGTTTTGCCACACATCCATTTGCTGTACTTTCCATGGGAACTTGAAATTGAGAAAGATATTCTTTCTCTAACACATCTAGAATATAACCTTTAAAAACAGTCATGTTTCCTAACGTTGAATTTGTTGTGGGGTGCCCATATCCCGAAGCGGATGCGCCATACCCAAGTGATGCGACAGGAGCAAAATTCAAACCTCTATTCTTCACATTTGGAAATGTTTGCCGAATCATCTCCACAGAATCAATAGCAACAGTAATGACTCCGCTTGATGCGTCCACAGTGAGAACAATATTTCGATATCTATTGGAAGAAAGAGAAACGATTCCCAGTCCGTTGATAGTTGTTGAATTTTTAGTAGTGCTCTCAACGGCAGATGTAGTAACAGAAATCTCTAGTCGGGCCGCGGGAGCATCCCAAACCAGTTGAATCCGATCGCCGTCCTGGCGCATACCATTCTTCTCTGGGCGTCCAAGAAGATCAAAAATTGAAACAAGTCCGGCACCACTTGCAGTCATCTTCAGCCACATAGATACCGATAATTTGCCTGTCCCGCTTGGAATATCGAAGAGGGCTCCTGCTTCAGTGTTGTCCGTTATTTGAACATATCCGCTATCTAATGAAGCAATACTTTCCATCCCTTTGATAGGGCATGGTACGTTAGCTTCTGGTACGGCATTAATGCCCACCATTAAAGTAGAGAAAATCAGAAGACAGAGGAACCACCTCATTTGGTTCTCTTTCCTTTTGTTATTTTTTTTTTGGATTTTTTTGTTGTTGTCTTAAAGGGGCAAGTGTGATTTCCAATTTTTTGGAACCACTCGCTAATATTACTAATACTACTACTATTTTTTTTATTGATCTTTGTGCTTTTCAAGTGTGTCTACTCTATAACGAAAAAAGTGGAAACATATTAAGCGAAAGGAAAAAAACGGCAGGAGGAAGGTAGATGCACAAAAAATAAAAGTTTCAAAAAAATGAATTCTCAAAAAGTAACTTATTCCTTGATATTACAAGGAGAGAAATTTCATGGCATTGCGCTAAAAAAAAGAGAGATATGAGTAAGCCTAGAACACATAGATGCAAAGCTTCTGAAGGAAAGCAAATAAAAAAAAAATCAATTGGATAGCCCATCGAAAGAAGAGCAGCGAGCAAAAACAAATAAGTTAAGCATACAAGCTCCGCTCGTCCCTCTCTCCACTTAAAAAAAAAACCTTTTTATCCGCGAGCCTATTCATAGACTTCCCACCTCAGTGAACATGCTTCTAAAAGAAGCGCATGTAAAGTGATACACACGTAACGTCTGAAGCGAAAAATTCCTACTTCCGCAACCGATTTTTCATACAATCATTCCATGTACCTCCGCAGCAAAGCGACTTCTTCATCTTTCTACCTCGACAATAACGAAATAAAGTAGGACGCAAGTTAATTTCTTGAAGATCCATGAAAACACTTGAGCTTGCCCTTTAGCTTCCACCATACTTTCAATGGTTTGAGCAAAAAAAAAAAGTTATTTCAGTTCTTTTTGTTTGTTTCGTTGTTTCAAAATCAAAACAATAACAATGAAAATACACAAAAAAATTTGAATTATTTTAGCTGTTTTAATTTCCACAACAAATTTCAAATTTACGTCCTCTACTTCATAAGAAGGTAGAAAATAACAATAAACACGAGCAAAAAAATTGTATTTTTCGTTCTGCCTTTTCTCTTCGTATTGCCAAGCATGCATCTCATTCAAGATGCCTGTAGTGTTTCCGTCTCACTTATCATCCCACTTAAAGGGGCTTCCTCCCTCCCTGCAGAACGCGTTCCTCATTGTCGTTTTTTTTTCTTCGTTACAATGGCAACTTACCCTTAGCAGTCAACACAAGAGCTGCTATCAATGAAAAAAGCAAATCGAGGCCGTGAAAGTGACTCTTCGTATTTCACAACTTTGTCAGAAAATTTCCTCCTCTCTATGTACGAAGTCAACAGAAACAAAATGATACAATACGATTCTCAACACAAAGACACATACGTATACAAAAAAAAAAACGAGCATGAAGAAGATATAGGTATCAAAAATGTTAGCGCATTCTCACTCCTCTTCCAGTGACAAAAAAAGTGTGTTCCCATTCCACCAGAGAATTAAATAGTCAAAAGGCTTGATAAAAGTATGAAAAGATTAGCGTGAATAGCAGAATCATTCGCTGTTGCTATTGTTGTTGTTGTCTTAGCATATCTCAATTACGAAGAAAAAAAAATGTGAGGGTTCCCAGTTCGATTCATTATCAGCTGTACTGTATCTCCACTACTAAATTCGTCTCCATAACTTAACTATACAATTGGATGTACAAAAGCCAACAATAGTGTTTGCCTGCAAGGTTAAAAACAAAAATGGCATACGAAAACCACAAAAAAAAAAGTATAAGAGGATTAAAAGGAATTAATTACTTCGCAGCATAAAAGACAGCGTATAGACGCTTCCTTGTTGTTGTCGTTCTTTTCCTAATTATCAATTCAGAAAAAATTTTGAAGTATTGCAAGGCAACACCGCCTACATGGACGAGAGCAGAGAACACAGAAAATGAGAATTCCCACTGTAAAAACACAGACACACACCCTCTATACCTGCCCATGCGAACGTCCATGACTCCCTTCTCCTTCCATAGGACTATCATCCCCTCATATAAAGAAACACTAATAATAAAAATGAACACACGCACACCTCCAACGCACTATTAAACGCGTACTTCGCGCCACCGCTGTATCCATGAATATCGCCAAAATATCCGAATTTTCGCCAGTGAAAAGCACTCTTTGCCCTTTGAATACTTTCGTTTTTTGACACGATAAAACACTTCGCGAGTCTTTCGTCTACTCTAGAAATAGCTCAACTTCTCACATATCGGTAAGTCGCCATGGTAGTAACGCTTGATACCGCCTCGTTGGTCGTGCACAAAAGTCCCTGCCATATTATTTGCTTTATTCAGGCATATTCCTCCAGCGTGCGCGGTGTTAATTGACACGTGTACCATACCCGTGAGTCGTCGGCGGAAAAAACCGCTGTATTTGTTGCGCTTTTGTGTGGTGCGGCGTTGGGAATAATGGGTGACTTTGGCCTTGATCCCGTTCAGATAACCTGGTCTTATTTTTTTTTGTTGTTGTTGTTGTTGTTAATGTTGTCTTTTCTATTTCCCAAAGGTTGGAGCCGCTGACGGCGGACGAGAACAGGATTGCCGCCTCATTTCTTTGATTTTTTTTTTTTTGGTGGGACGCGTCACGACGGATGAGAAAAATTGGAAGAGGTCATGCGCAGTCAGGTGCTATGGAGATGCCACATGTAGGACACGGAGGATCCACTGACAGAAATGCGAGGCAACTGATACAAGCGCACCTTCTTTTCTTTCTCTTTTAAACAGAGATGCATCAGTTGCCTAAGATGTTCCCGTCCCACTTAAAGCATCATTCAAACATAACCTTACAGAAGATAACCTGAGTTTGACATTCCACATCATTTTTGCGTACCAAGCAAATGGCATTCAATAATTTTCAGCCAAGCTTGATAACCTCAGGTGTGAGAGGTTTAATTGGGTACACAGCATAGATCTGTGAGAGCAAATTATCAAGTGCCTCCATTGCCATGAAGCTTTGTTGAATATGACAATAATATTAAACGACCAACACCGTTACAAAAATATAGATATAATTGTTTCCATGTGAGACGCTGGTGTGGAAAAATGACATCGTGGAATGGCGCGAGTGGCCTCCCCAATTGTCACCTGATACTTCCGAAGTTTACTTATTTATAAACCTAAACCGTCGATTTCATGGTGATGCTGGGAGAAATGAATAATAAATAGATTTTTTCCATCAAAAATCTTTACAATTATGCGGAGACAGGTGCCCGGTAAATTTTAGCCTCACGGAGCGCTCGGTGACAAAATGTGGGCTGATGCTTCTTGATTTTCCTGGTATTCTGCCTCCCAACGGTACCACAGATGTATTGTTCAATTTAGCTATTTTTGATTGCTACAGACAGCGGTCTAGTCCTCTTTCCGTGTTGCGCGCCGAACCCTTTTTAGAGCGAAGAAGTATGTGCTAGTACGACATTTTGTTTCCCTTGTAATCCACAGTTAAGACTGACTACTGCTACTATTCTTTTTCCCCAGCGACGCCGGCCACCCCAATGTGGTGCCAAGGTTTAGTACCCTCTCGGAGGGGAAGCCAAGAGCCAGCAGTCGCACCTAAGGTGCGGCTAAAGGCTTTTGGTGCCGGCAGACTGTTCGGTGGTAGCGCCGTGTTTGGGAGATCAGGAACAAAACGATCGTTTGAACTACCCCACAGCTACACGTGCCGACGTGTAGCGCCATCACACGCACTGAAGATTCATTTCTGGCTGCTTCTCCAGCTGTGTGGTGATGTAGAACTGAATCCGGGACCCATTTTGCGAGGAGCTCAGTGGAACGTAGGAGGGCTCTTGCAAGCGAAAAGGATCCCGTTGGAGAAGTGACTGAATGAAGAGAGGATTGCGTGGTCTGTCCTCGTTGAGACGCACTTTTCTGTACCTGAAAACGAGAGCTTTAAGATTAACGGATTCTTCCACCTCGGATTGGCAAGGTCATCCAAAGGAGGTGGTGTTTCTATCCTCGTTAAGGACGGGATCGGTGTTATAGCCGGTCCTCGTAGAGCAGAAGGTGGTCTAGAAATGGTGACAGTCATACTGCTTCTCCCAGATAACTCCCAGCTGCGGATTATTTCTGGGTATTTCCCAAAGGGGAAATTAGTGTCTGGGGAAACCCTCTCGCTATTGAGCAATGACCTCGGAGACGGAATTCCGACGGTCATTTGCTTGGATGTGAACTCGCATCACCCGCTGTGTGACCCGTTAAGGCCCGCAGACTCAGGTGGCGAGTGCATCATACTTTGGTGTCTACAGAATGAACTGGTGTGTCACAACACTGGGTCACTCACGTGGCGGAAAACCGCTGACGGTCTGGCGCAATCGGCACCAGATATTACACTGTCCANTGTCCAAAGACACGAATATCTCAGAATGGAACGCGAGATACGTGTCAGACAGCGATCATGCGTGGATCACCTATGAGGCCCAAATAGGTGACTCCCTAGATCGACCGGTCACGTTTAAAGGATCCAAACGACTGTACTCCTGGAAGAAAGCAAATTGGGCCCTGTACAGGAGAATC
>JASANV010001284.1:0-16471 GCA_030849715.1 Trypanosoma mega | reverse complement strand
AAATTATGTCTTCTTATGCGCGTCAAACATCTCATTTACAACTTTTACTGGTTCTTCTATTGCCATCATTATTTGTTGGGGCTCATGCAATCAAACATGACTGTTACTATGACCAAATAATGAGTACTTCTTCAGAGTCTAAAGTGGTTCGGGAGCTTCCTCATCCGAATGCCTCATCCTCATTGACCTTTACAGCTGTTTCAGAGGATGTTTGGGAGCCCATACGTATTGGCGTTTCTACAAAAGATTTTGATAATCCATCACAGTATTGTCAATCCCAAGGAGATGCGACGTTTGATTTTGCAGGTTCTCGAATTGCATGCGGTTCTGGAGATGTGTTTACAGCCACGCATAGAAAGGACTTGAATAGGATTATTCATTCCGCCATTCGTATGCACAGCACACGACTTCGTGTTCAGCCTATAAAATATGGGTTTAGAGTACCAAAGTTTAGAAGCAAGTTTTGCTCTCGTTTTACTGTCCCACCAATTCATCAAAAAAATGGAGTAAAAGATACAGACATGGTGCTGTATGTTTCTCCTGGTGCAAGCAGTGCGAATGATATATTTGCTGTTGCCATGTCATGTGTGGTTCTCGCTTCCACCGGAAGACCAGTTGTGGGAGTTATAATGTTTGACACTAAAAATATTGCTGCCACGGAGTACCATGTACGTGTTGCTGCACATGAAGTAGCTCATGTACTTGGTTTTGATTATGAAATGATGGTAAAGTATTCACTTGTCAACAGAGAAACAGGACGGAGGGGTAAAACACAAATTACTGAAATTGCGGGGAAAACATTACTAAGTAAAGTCAAGGAACACTTTGATTGCGACTCTTCTATGGGAATGGAATTGGAAGATGAGGGTATTTGGTCTACGAAGCCTTTACACCGATCACTCTGGGAGGCACGCAACGCAAAAGATGAATTAATGGCTGGTATTGTTCGAAAAGGTTACTACACATATTTTACACTTGCTCTTTTTCATGATTACGGGTTTTATAAAGCTGATTTTAGTAAAGCTGAGCATATGGAATGGGGATACAAATCAGGCTGTACGTTTCTCACGAAAAAATGCATTGAAGATGATAAATCAATTTTTCCAACAATGTTTTGCACGGAAACAAATGCGTCAAAGCTTTCTTGCTCTCCAGATGGGAGAACAATGGTACATTGTTATGGGATAAAAACAAATACTGTGGGTTTTATTCCTGAACACTTTAATTACTTTTCGGATAGCTCTTTATCTGGATATTCAAATATGCTTACCGATCGCTGTCCATTTATTGAGCAGAGTGAAACTGTAGACTGTCAAGGAAGCACATCTAACACAAATTATGGAAAATATGGAGAAAATTCGTGGTGTTTGACACAAAAAACGGGTGACACATTTAAACTTCAAGACGGACAGAATGGAGTGTGTGCGGAAATGCACAATGAAAATAATGTGCTTTCCTTTACCTTTTCCAGTGATGGGGAAAGGCAGATATGCAACACGGAAACGAATATTGTAACTGCAGGTAAACCACTTGAGGGTGCCCAGTTTCATTGCCCAATGAAGGAATTGATAAAGACTTCTAAAAGTGCGAAATCTGAATCTATTCTTCTTGATGACGCGAGTGTAAGCAGTATTGCTGAAGTTGCGGAGGCGGAGGTGTCACAAACTACACACACCGATTTAACAGAAGAAATCGATGAGTCGCTTTTGAGAGGCTTATCTCAAACACCATTGCTGAAGGATGAGCATGACTACACCGTGGTACACATAAATGAGGAAAGTGACCCCAAACCTTCAACAGATGGAGGAACAGGGGAGCGACATATTCCAAGAGACGATCAAATGGTAAACAAGAGAGGTAATAAAAGAAGTGTAAAAGAAACGAATGAGTTTACAGAACGTAAAAGTTCACACACAGGTACCAAAAGAAACGGAGGAGAAGAGCAAAAATACAAGGAAAATGTCAATCTTGATGGTAAAGAGAGGGAGTTTAATGTTGAAAATGAAGATACATTGGCGGAGAACAGACAAAACACAAAGGAAGAGCGAATTCGGCAAAACAGCAATACGCATGGGAAAAGAATTTCCAGTAAAGACAGCAGTTTTTTCCTTTCTCATCGATATTGTGTAAATTGTTTGACATTTGCCATTTTTGTTCTACTATGCGCATTTTATACAATGTACTGAAAACAACTAGATACATGTTAGGTTCTTCTTTAAATTATTAATTTTTTTTATTTACCCTGTTTGCATTACTAGTGTGAAAGAAAGTGTTTTTTTTTCGCTTTTGATTTCTTTTTTTGTTCTTTAATTGCTTAATTTGCGTATATTTACTGATGAGCAGATTATCACGACTGTGACAACATATTTGCTTTTCATCAGTGAAGGTTTTTTTTACGTAATATAAAATATTATGTTTAAAATTTTCAACTTTTTCTTCTTTGATAACCATCATTAACATCACTTGTTAATGAAAGACATTTTGAACTTTATGTGAGTTCTTTATGTTGAGATCCAATTGTTGTTTCACAAAAAATGAAACACTCGTTACTTTACGTTTTGAATTTTCTCTCTTACTATTTAAGCTTAGGATTTCTATTTCTAGGATACATTAATGGAAGACAGTACTTATAAATTCCATTTTTGTTCTTATAGTATAGATGCTCTTCTTTCAACTGTAGATTTTAGAGTAAAATATTCACAAAATGCACAACGACTATCAAATAAAAGAGAGTGATGGAGATGCATAAATCCATGTGCGGTGTGTCATTACTCTTCATACTTCATTCTGATTTGCTCGTATGTTTACAACAATGTGTATAAACATTTGATATTCGGTTGATGGTGCAATTCACATATGCATAGTTGCTAGTAAAAACAGGGGTAAATGATACATCAGCACCTCTTTTTGATTTAATGTCTTTTAGGTTGTCTCTTTCGTATGAAATAGTTATGACGTTGAATCGTTCTAAGCGATAAAACGTTTTTTTTCTGTAGTTAAAACTCTTAAAGCATTTTCAATTGTCATAGTAAATTGCAAGTAAGAATGCCATTATTTTAAAAATACAAAATCAAAGATATATCTTTTTTAAACAATTAAGAAACAAAATATCAGCGTTACTTTTTCCCTAAAGTGTTGTTAAAAATGTACAAGATAAGTAATACATTGTAAATTCGTTGCTGAAGATCCCTCATTGAGGTGTAGATTCAGAAATGAAATTTGAAGTAAAAAACGTGCATAATTCAATACAAACTTTGCTTTGAAAAGAAACATGTTTGACAAAAATGAATGGCATAAACTAAAGAGATGGAATGACAGCGATGAGATTTACGGAATGGTTTTACATTCATAAGCTCTCTTGAGGTATTAAAAATATTTCTCGCATTGAAAAAACGAAAAGAAAATACCATACCAAAAATCTATTGTATTAACTAAAGGCATCAAAAAAGAAACACACTCTCTCAGTGTCTTCCACTTGCGGTAGTACAAACAAGAATTGTATTACACTCCTGTTGCATAAAATATAAACACAAAAAATTAATACACTCGAGAGATAAGAAGTGAAAGAAACCAAAATCCAGTAATAATTCACATGCGCATTTTGCTACGTTTTATCTCTAATCTATATATGTATACAATGTGCAGTAAATAGACATCCTTTAAAGTGGTAATCCATCAGGAAGAAGAAATATCTTTCTTTGTAACACTGAAACTAATGCTACACATTTTACCACAATATTTCACAATACAAAAAACGGATGCCACATATGTGCCTTTTTTTCTTCAACCTGAATTTAAACTCCCCAAAAGATCAAAGCGGAGCGTGTTTCGCTGCTTGGATGATGATAGAAAACTCAAATATAATTATCTTGATAATTGTATCATCATGAAAGTTGCTACAGATTGCGAGTCGTATTGCATCGTTTTTTTAGAAAACGTGGTTTTTTTTAAAAAAATATATTTATTGTTTTATTCAATTTAATGTGTACATCTACTTTGTTAGTAGTAAAATGTTATGTTTTTATGTTTTATTTTAGAACTTTCCATTGTAGTGTGTAAAAATATGTACAAGAGTTACATATTGGTGAATTTCTCATATAATCTTTAATTTTTGACGCTGACAATAAATTGCACAGAGAAACATAATGAAACATTAAAATGAATACATCATTCTACTTTTTCTTTACTGTTTATTTAGGAATAAATATTTAGTTTTGCTATACTTAAATAGGAGTAAAAACGACGTACTTTAGATGTAGCTTTTCACTACTAATGTAGTCTGTACACTGTTTCTTTTGCGCATTAAATGAATTCATACACGCATTTTATTTAATTACTTCTTTTTCTTTTTAAAAACATAGTGCTAAGTGGTGAAGCTTAAAAGATATTTTTTTATTCATCAAAGAGAAACGTTTACAATGGCCAAGTATTTTTGCACCGCACTTCTTCTGTTGGGCTGCAGCATACTATGTTGTGCTGCACATGATGTTTTGCTTCGCCATGAGATGTTATTAACAGAAAAACATGACGGAATAAAGTCCCAATTGTTGTCGAACGCGCAGAATGGCGAAAGTGGTGAACGATTCAAGAAATATCACGTCCCTAAAAAGTGGCTTCCACCACGTGTGAAGGTATTTACTGACACGATTCATAATATTTATAAACAATGCTGTTATTTTTACAGTACGCGCAGTCACATTCCTGATTTATTCGGTGTGTATCAGCAATGCTACTTTTACAGTAATATTGATAAGGATTCCGGACCATCAATGGTTCCCGAGAAACGTAAGATAGTGGACCGTGATATTGCTCCAAGCATACCTTCTGAGTTATTTATGTATACGCGTGTAAAAAGAGTACCAAATAATCCAAAGCCATTTGATTTCAGTAATGTTCCAGTATGCAAAAATATTGATATTCCGGCAGCGCATAAATCTCAAGGTGTCCGTGATGCTGATATTGTCATTTACATCTCCGCTTCTCCGTTTCCTAATCATAACTACAACCGTCCTCGTCTTATGGTGCATAAATGTAAAACAGAAAAGGATCAGCCGATTGTACTTGTTTTGAACATCAACCCAGAGTATATATATCAAGATGGGATTCGAGGTCATGTGTATCACGAAATTCAAAAAGCACTACAATTGGATGCATGCAGTAAAAGCGAAGGAAGGTCATTAATTCTACACGATGAAGAGCGTGTAGGTAACACATTGCATGGGAAGTGTTTTAATGTGAGATGTAAAGGGACGAACTCATATCCCTTTTTTCAGGTTAAGCAAGATGGGAGGTGGGTAACGTGCCCTGACGACAACAAGATTCCGTTATTCAAAAATCTAAAACACGCCATGTGCCCACCGATTGCGGAATTCTGTTCCGGAGATGTGGAAGAGGAGTTACCGCTTCCAAAAAAAGTCACTCCGCCACCAAAACAAACCGATACGAAAACATCTCAGCCATCTCTTCCAGAAGTGATTACGCCTTTGGTGGAAACAACGCGTTCTGAAATACCTCTTCAGACACCTGTTCATACAAATACTCAACCAGTTACGGAAAACCAAGTTGATTCGCCTCTTTCTACAGACAATGGTACATTAAATCATGGAGATGCTATAAAAGAAAAGACTGAAATCACGGACGGACACTCTCAAGAAGAAAAAGGTACACAAAGTACTGGACATGATATACAAGACACTCATGTGTCTGGTAATCAAACCGTGGTTGAAGAATCTCATGAACAAACAGATTCCCATACTTCAGTGGATGTGAATCATAAAACTACGCATGAAAATACTCTTTCAGATCATGATGAAAAGGATGATGATGGTCTTCGTGCAGAAAATGCAACACATAAGGAAGAAGAAACTCTTCAAGGCACTCCTAACGTCGATGATAAACATGTTAATTTATCCACGGAAGAATTTTCACATGAACATGCGCGTCAAGTTGGTGATACAATGACTGACAATGAAACCCTCAAAGACAAAAAGCAAATAAATGATACACAATCCCATCCAAGCACGGATGATACATCCAATGATATCATTGATATTACAGAGAACAAAACTCTTACTCAGGAGAATACTCACAAAGAAGAGGATTTAACAACGAGTGAGCACATTCATCAGGAATCCAACATGAGTGAAAAAGAGAAACTTGCAGAGAAAGAAAAAACAGTTATTTCATTAAAAAATGAACAGAAACATAATTCAACAGTTGACACTCAATCAACGCCGACAACAGCCGTGAAAGGTGAGGAGAACGCCTCTTTACCGATTATACATTCGGAAAACAAAACGAAGGAAAGTGAAAATCCCATTAATATAAGTGATGAGAAAAGTGAAGAGAAAATGACAAAAGAAATGAATGAGACGATAAAAAAAGCACCTTTGTCAGATCTTAAGAAACGTTTTTATGGAACTGAAATAATTGATTCTGCTCATTTATTTTCATTGATTTGGACGCTTTTCGTTATTTTAATTTTCTTCACACTGCATCTTTGTTAATTTGTCAAGAAAGTTTATGAATGTAAAGGGTTAAAAAAACATTTAATAAATTTCTTTTTAAAGGATTATTTGAAAAATATTATATTAAATTTGCGAGAAAAACATAAACTTGCGAGTCAGGAAAATGAATATATTATTTAAATTATGAGACAAAATCTTTGCGGGATATTATGATTTTTATTTAAGTTTCACTATGAAAGGAAAACGGAAAATTTTATCTAAAAAAGGAAAAAGAAGTACGATTTTTTATGAAAAAAAGTATTTTTATTTTGTTTTTGTCGCTTTCTTACTATGATTACTACTGCGCTAGCGCATTCATTATTTGGAAACGTAAAATTTTATAAATCGATATGAAAAATGTTAAGAGCTTTCGACATGAATAATATGCAGCTACGGTTTTACCTATGTTCTATTGTTGAAGCCTTTTATGCCGGGTATTTTTTATTCAATTTTCTTGTTTTTTCTTTTCCCATAATTTTTTTTTCTCTCATTATATATGAAGATTATCTTACTGTAGAACTGGTAAATTGTGTTAGTTTTAAAAAACCTTTTTTTTATTTTTCTTCTTTCGCAAAAGTATGTCAGTCGTCAAGAGTGATTATTTAGAGCTTAAGTGGCATTTTTGCAACAAGTCGTTACAGAAATTCATTCAGCATCAGAAGATGATTTAGTTTTGTTTTCGTTACATTGACCCAACTACCAAAAACATACTGTACAGTTATGGTTATCTCTTCTTTGATAATTGTGGCAACAAAAGATACAGCAATGTACACGGTAACATAGAATACGAATTCAAGAACTTAAATGGGCAAATGGTGGATTTTCAACCACCACGAAACACACTATTTTCCAAAACATTGGAG
Source organism: Trypanosoma mega (assembly GCA_030849715.1). Taxonomy (NCBI): domain Eukaryota; phylum Euglenozoa; class Kinetoplastea; order Trypanosomatida; family Trypanosomatidae; genus Trypanosoma; species Trypanosoma mega. The sequence goes on along the minus strand of JASANV010001284.1, from coordinate 9,102 downwards.
GAGGTAAGGCAAGAGTTAAAGCTTGGGTGGTCTGCATTGCAGGACCAACAATCCTTCTGGCAACGCCAATACCAGGAATTGATGTTTGAGCTACAATTCGACAAGGAACAATAGCAGCAACAACGGCAAGTTTTTAACGAGCAGCAAGAGGCGGTGAATCAACAAAATGCAACTCTAAACCAACAGTACGCCTCCGTGCTCCAAGAGAAATCAGAATTCGAGGCAGCTTTTAAACAAGCAAATGAGTATGTGGGAACGCGAAAGCAAGCATTACGCATTACGAACAATTGTTTTCGCAAATTGTTCATGATAATGAGATGGTAAAGCATCAGATGCTAGAGCTTTCTTTGGAGATGAAAGACGCTTTGGCACAATTGAAGCAGAAGGATGATCAAGCCTTCTTTAGGGAGTTTGGTAAAGATACGAATTTCTCTCCACTTGATCCTCAAGAGGAGGATATTCCACCGTTGCCAGAGGTGAATATGGATAAAGGCTTCTTCCAAATACAGTCCAAGAGCATACTGTGTAAATGTAACACAGCTCTTTAAAACTTACGGACAACAACGGCGGTATATTACTTGGCGATATTTAAGGGGATTTTTGATTTTCACAACAAACCGTTTTTTTCTATTAGAGAAAGTGTGGTATTATTTTACAATGTGGATTTCTTTTTTTTTACAGGCAAAAGAGATGGACGCGAATCTCTATGAAGTGTTGAGGTGGCTATATTTTTCGCTCTGGGAACACTTATTGCTTGCGGAATCAAATGAAAAGATGGATCTTCATGAATTCGAGAGAAAGTTTTAAAAGAAGCGGCTACCGACGACCTAATGGAGAAAGCGTTCTTTTTCTCCATTAAAAAGGACAAGAAAATATCCCTCAAGTACGCTACGTGCTTCAAATGCGGACGAGTACGACATTTCTCGTCCACGTGTCGCGTTTAGACAAATTCATCTCATGGACCAAAAAACGTAACTGGGCTTTGGGCAAAGTTAATCCTGTGGCCCGATCAACTAAAACGATTATCAAAAGACAGGGACATGAAGTTTACTGTCCATGAAAGGTATACGTGGCGACAAAGTTTGCAAAAAGGACTAACGGAGGAATCTGTACACAACGCGATGATGGAATCGATTTTCTGCATAGATTTACAGGAGGAGAATATGAAAAAAAAGAACCTTATAAAGGCACCAAACACGTCATCCATCATTTTAGCGTTGGCTTCAGAGGCCACCAAGACGGCTCTCAAAATGTGTAGCGAGGATACATGAAACAAAGGGGATTAATTGTGAGAAGATATCACGGTTTTACCAGAAAGTATTTCCGCGATACCAACGAGGTGACGGCAGTCATTTTTGTGAAGAGTTTACAGCTGCAAAAAAGCAACAAAATCCAATACGTGCAGACGCTGAAGGCACTTCTTCACTTTAATAAGCCTATCTGGTACAGATACAGAGGACTCTTGTCAATGATGGCCGCCGGGTCCACTCCAAGACAGGTGTTTCCAATGCTTCGATGGGAACTAGACGTTCTTATCGCTATGGTGTAAAAAGCGTGCGACAAGCTCGCAATTCTGCTGGTATGGGTCACAGCAGGTCGGTTGGATGACATCGCTTTTAAACAGAATGAAAATTTCATTTCAAAACACACCGACAAGGATGCCATCATTTTGGATGGAGGTGCTCTACCAAAGACATTCAAGGTGGATCCCCATCAGGCTCCCCGTTACGTCACCATAGCGGGAGAGGACGTAAAATGGATCTAAAGAACATTACGCAGCGTCAAGTCAGGAGAAAATCTGACAATGCAAAAGATAGAGGACATCGCAAAAAATGCTGAAGCCTCTAGGAGTGTCCGTGTATTCCATCAAGAGGGGGGTGCTATCACACGCCGCAGCGGCTATAGTAGAGAACGGTTTGGACACAAGGCTTTTCACACTTTTTGAAAAACACAAAGGCCCAATGGAGTTTCCCAGAAACATAGCGCGACAACTGGGACCCTACGTTATAGTGGTCCATCAAACCGCCAACCTCACAACGTTGATGTGAAGCATTTGCAAAATTTTGTAAATGAAATGTGGGTCCAGCTCGATTTTGTGGTTTTTTCAATGAGAGATACAACCTTTAAAAGGGTATACGGTGCTACGCAGAGTACATTTATCAAGGACAGCCACAACACATGAAATGCGAACCATACTTTTGCAAAAAGTCCAAGTTGAGATTTTGAACTACGCCAAATTGCGTAGTCGCATGAATGAGCTCACAAAAAAATGCTTAGTCCACATTTAGTGCAATACTATTAAAACTAATCCAAGCATGAAAGAAATTAATAGAGAGTCTCACATGCGGATACCTATTGCAGATGTCTTGATGTGAGCAGAAATTTTTAGACCACCATCAAAAACGAAATCAAAAGGAAGGGTTATAGCAGTGGATCCTGTTGTGGTAAGCAAAGAATATAAAGCGTCATAGGATATTCGTATAGATTCTTGGATTTATAATATCCGTATCGGCGGGGCGGCAAATAATGTGCGGCAATGAGGTGCCTGTATCATTAAAAAAATTAAAGAATTCAAAGTGACAATTGGCGAGTTTGACGAACTCGTCAAAGAGTACGATTTTCTGAGTGTTCACTCTTTGATCATAAATCAAACAATGTATCCTTAGCAGAGAAGATGCTACGCAAGCTCAAGAAAATTGTCAGACTTTAGCAACATCTCGATTCAAGAGTTAGAGTTTGGTACATTTCGGATGCCGTACGGTACAGAAATCAGACAAGAAACTCTCTGTGAGTATTATTTTTTACTCAAGATGGTTAGACGACGATTGTCGCCACTTCATCAAGGTATCATGAAGAAAGAGGATCCTGCAGCACTGTCTAGGACAGCCGTGGCAATAGGAGAGGCGTGGGTGAGAAAAATCATATCGAGTAATCCGGTTGTCCCGAAACGATCGTAGCCAGCCTCGGCGATACTCGTGACGGACCCGTTATTACAAGTATGGGGAGCCATCCTGTTTCCTAATTAAAGTCAGTGCTTCATTACATGCAGCACTTGGGCAGAAACGCCGCTTATGATATCTTCGGCTGAGGCTCGTGCTGTACAATGAGCTATTCGAGCATTCGAAAAGCAGATTTCATTTAGTATTTCAATTTGTATTGATACTAAAACGGTGGTTGGTGTGGCACGAGAAGGCCACAGCAAATCTCGACATTTTACAGTAGAGTCTCGGGAAGTAGATGAACTACATCGCAAAAAAAAAGGTGTTGTAGTCTCATGCCACAGTGTCAACTCGGAATATAATCAAGCGGACTGTTTGTCACGTGGTAAAGGCATTATTCGCAAAGACATGGTGAAGGTGTAATGCCGAAAGGTGTGAGGTAACCTTTTTTATTTTCCTTTTTTGTTAGTATAATATATTATTGGTGACGAGTTTATCTTGCGTTTTATAGTTTCTCCTCATACAAGCGCCTAATTGACATTTAATTTGATTTGCTTTATGAAATGTGTAATAAGAAGAAAATAAATACCCCTTTCAATTTTTATCCATCATTTTCTTTTTTTCTCGTTTTTGGGAAAATTAGTGCCGTTGACAATGTTTTTCCATTTTCTTAGCTTTGAGAAATTTTACGAAGTATGGAAAACAAATTATGATCATTTTTGATATATTTTCATTAATATTTAATTCTTTTGCTCTTAAAAGCATTTTGTGCTTTTTTTTATGAGTATAACTTTATGTTTGACTTTATGTTTATTTTAATAATTTTTTACTCCATCTTCCTTTTGTATGTTTTTAATCACTTTAAAATGCACAACATAGAAGCAGTACTAATTGAATTTTTCTGTTGTATATAGCATTATGTATTTACAAAAAATGACAAAGTGTACTCTTTTTTGTCTTTATTTATTCATTATTTGGAATGCATGGAATTACATTTTTTCTAATGAAAAATAAAATTGATAAATTTCCATGAATTAAAATAAACTCAAATTAAGCTTATTTTCTCTTTTACATAATTAAGAAACAAATGCTTGTGATATAAATTAAAATTGAATCTGTGTTGATCTTATTATCATATGAGTGATAATAGTTTGAATAACTGTTGAATTTTTTGGTAAAAAAAATGCTTACTTTTAGAACTCAAAATAAGTACAGATAGGAAAGTGAGAATGTGTATTTTTATAGTGTTTAAATAAACGATTAAAATGGAAATTTGAACAAAATTGTGTAATTGTTTTCAAAAAAGTGATGGTTTGTATTTATTTGCATCGTTTTCTATTTGGTTCTTTTTTGTCTATTTTTTGATCATCATATCCCTTCATTCCTTTTTTATTGCATTGCATATGTTTCTCATTATGAAATGATTATAAGTTCTTTATTTAGAAGTGAATAGTTTTTTTCTTGAGTTATTTTAATAAAATATTTTTACTTTCAGTCCAGCAATTTCTTAATGAGTAAAGCCATAATTCAAATTACGCATGACTCGTCTACTTCTAACTGCATTGTATGGAGTGCTTTATGTTGGTGCTTGTTGCTTTGCAGATGGTTGGTTAAATGCACGTAAATACACTTTATTTGATAAAAACATTTCATTCTCCGCGTCTGTCCTATCCTGAGCGCAAAAAGAATGCATTGAGAAGTACAGTGACACGTATTATTACGATTTTTCCTTGTTTGAAGTCCCCGCGTGTGAATGTGTTTGACAATCATCTTTTTGAAAATAAGAAATACTGTCCATTTGAAGAAAAAATAAATGCTATTTCTCACCCAATTTCGAATCCGCATCCATTTTGTGTTTGGCCTTCACATCCGCTGATTCAAATTATGGTAAAAAATCGCATAAAACAAAGATAACAAAGACTATGAATGATTTGATGCCAAACGTTATTTCAATGCTTCAATCTGAAACCATTGTGTTTGCCGTAACGAGAAGATCGGAAAAGATTTATTTAACAAATGACAAAAAATGTAAACAGTTTACCATTAAAGATGATGAGAAAGATGAAAAATGCAAAGATGTTGATCATAAACGAGATTGGGCTCATGTTTGTCACAAAAATATTCATCAGCCGATTATTTTGGTGGTAAATATAAATACGGAGTATGTTCTTCAAAAAGACACAAATCATAAAGTTATGGATGAGATGAAGAAAGCAATAACGATGCCAAAATGTCATCATGAATAGAAAGTGCTACTTGAACGAGATGCAGAGAATATAGAATTGAAACAACATCTGAATTGTTTTAACAGATTCTGCAAAGCGAATTAAACAAAAAATAAAGTGATTGTTTTTCTGAAAAATGAAGATTTAGGTGAGATGTGACCCAAAGCAGTATCAATGTTCTTTTAATGAGATGTGTTTGCGAAGAGTAACAAAGGATGTGACGCAAACATTCCCTCTGTAGATATCTTTGACCAAAATAGCTTTACATTATCTTCCAAATGAACATTTAAAAAAATATGAATGTAAAAATGTGGATACAAATGAAATATGGAAAAAAACCCAAATCGCCGATCATAAATTCGTTTTAGACAATTCTTCAAAAAGGAAGCGACAAAAAAAAAGAAAATAGTAACAATGAAACAAATGAAACGGATATGAATTAAAAATCAAAGCACGAAAATAATACACTCCAAACCAAAAAGCACAACAACAATAAAAGTAACAAGTAAACTCAAAGGAATATAAAAGGTAGAGTTTCTTCACAATTTTCAAGAAAAAACAGTGAAGTAAGAAAAAACAATTACAGGTAGAAAAATTGAAGAAGAAGAAAACACAATAAAGAAATATGAAACAAAAAATGCCATTTATTGATTGATAAAACCGTTTCATCTTTGAATGCACCTTATGGCGTCTGTGAAGAGAATTTTCTAACGAGTAATAATGAAAAAATGTTACAAATGTCTCCAATAAAAAAAAAGCAACGAATTCAAAGTTACATTATTCCAACTTACTCTTTTTCATTTCTTTATTTGTAATGATTCGTGGAATGTTTAAAAAATTTTAAAACTAAATTTTATTATGATATGGTGTTCAAAATTTATGTATGAAAAACGATGCTATTTTTTTCTTTAAAAACGTTAATGTTTTACTGGAAAAAGAGCAAAAAAAAGAAGATTGAAAGGTGAGAAAAAGGAATAAAAAATAAAATCAGTGAATATTGTTGAAACACTATTTCACTTTTTAAAAATTGCATCTCTTTCTTTTTCGAACATATCTTTAATTTACATCAATATTTAGAAAGATACGCTATTGAATATTTGATAGTTCAACTAATTTTTTTGTTTCTTGTTTACTTTTATCTAATGTGTTGTTTTTGATATAATTTGAGGAAATAATTATGACCTTTGGTGCGTGTACTTGTATTAAGGTGCAAAAACTATATTTCAAATAATGGGGCCAATAAATTTGTCAAGTAAAACTTTTATCATTTTCATTCTACGTTTTGTCTCTTGTTTGTCGTAAAGGTAAAGCTGATGAAAAGTAAGAATTACACTATTTAAGCAATGCATCCGAAAACACATTTTCTTTTTTTGTTGTGTTACTGCTTTTACACTCTTTTGGATTTTCTTTTCCGCATTACTATGTATTGCATAGAAAAATTTAGTTACTTATCAAAGAAAAATGATTGGAAACGATGATTGAACATGTGTTTCATTATTTCATCCAAAGAGTAAAAATAGCGTGTAAATCCATTCATTTATGCTTTCAAGACATTGGAAATATTATCATGTGATGCATAAGAATTACAAAGAAATTTGTAGAGCATTATGTTGCCCTAAATGAAAAACAAAGATTAACGTAATACAGAGTAAGCGTAATTCAATGAAGTGTGATAAACGGTAATTGTGAAATAACCAAAATGATAATGTTTGTAATGAACCGCATAGCAAATTATCGCATTAACGTTTTATAAATAAAACAGAAAACATAGTGTAATCTTCGTTTAATAAAACTAATTTTGATTCATGTGGATATTTTTACATTTCAGGGTTAAAATAATGCGCATGAAATGTACAATAAAGACACGAGTTTGTAAAACAAATATTGCTTTGTAACATGAATAAGGAATAAAACTCATAATTTTTGCAAAATTAAATTTCACTTTTTAAATGTGATATGTCAAAGTGAGATTTATAAATTTTCTGTTTATGATTTTTTTGAATGTTTTTTTTTGATGATCATATAAAATTTAACTTAATGTATTTATTTTTTACATTTTTCTCTTTTAGTTCTAAGGTTCACCACAATGTTCTACAAACTTTACATCACAGTTGTTCTTTTGTTGTGCTTTTCTTCAAAATGGAGTTTCGCCAACACGACGTCCAATCATCCGTCCATTAAATCCGATAAGGAAAAGTCACACCTTTCATCAAACCGCCATTGTGTAAGTGAGGCGTGCAAAATGGGAAATGCAAAACAAATGGAATCACAAAAAAGCACAAAACGCTTCATACACCATAAAGCAACCCCCAAAGCACAATGGGAAGAACGTGTGTTGACCCAAAGTGTGGATTCCACTCTAACCAAATCTACTGAACCCACACAAGAAAGTGCGAATACAATTCCATTATCTGAAAACTGGAAATCCATTCGTTTTGGCACATCTACACTTGACCTTTATGATAACACCAAGTATTGTGAAAATAAAGTTAACAAAATGATTTATATAAAGAATAACATGCTTGGAGATAAAGAGAGCTGCATGACAAAGGGAAGGGAAAATATATCGGATGTTATGAACGAAGAAAAGAGAAACGTAATAAAAGATAAAATTATTCCTGCAATCCAATCCGCATTTGCAAATATTCCTCTCATTTATCATTCGAAAGCGCCACTTGTAATACAAGCAGTAAATGAAAAATGCTCACAGTTCAATATCCCCGAAACTCACAAGAGCAATGGTGTGCCCAATACAGATGTTATGCTTTACATTTCAGCTGCTCCAGTGAAGAGAGAAGATTATGATGGTGAGGATGATGATAGCATTACATTAAGTGATGATGAAATGGAGAAGAAAGTATATGAAAAAGAGGTTCCTCTTTGGGCTATTCCATGCGCGTCATCAAATGGTCGTATTGCTGCTATTGCGATCAATTTTAATCCTGTAAAGATTATGGACACACAAAACACCATAAACGCCGCAAAAGAAGAGATAAAAAAAATTATTGGAACATCTGAATGCCCCACTTCAACTAACGCCGTTTTCTTTGGTGATTCAACTCATAAAGAGAAAACGACATCCGGTGTTTGTGTGAGTGTAAAGTGTGAGGACGAAAGCAAAGTGAAAGTGCAGCAAAAAGACAGCACAGAATGGAAAGATTGCAATGAAGGAGAGAACATTCCATTGACTGGTACATCTACTTCGGTGAAGTGTCCAAAGTTCGATGAAATATGCTCCGTAAAGATAACTGCAAATGGAGAACCATCTGAGAAGGAAAATGTGCACACTCCAAAGAAAGATTCAGAGACACAATTAACTCAATCTACTGCATCATCTAATGATGGAAGTGTAGATGCAAAGACACCAAAAGGTTCGGAAAGTGATTTATCCGTGCAGAAAGATAACACTTTGAGTGCACCAACAAATGGGACAGAGAAGATAACTTCTGATGCAAGTGGGAAGGAAAGTGAAAGTGAAGATAAAATGGAAAAAAAGGAAGAAATCTCAAGCACACAAGGCACAGATGATTCTGTTTCCACACATGAAACGCCATTCAACGGAACAGAAGAGTTATCAAAGAACAAAAACGAGAAAAGCGCTTCTAAAAGCCCAAATGCCACAAATGCCAACAAAACTGAGGTATTGCCCGAGAAAACCCCAAACAACTCTCAAAACCATTCTGGTTCCAAAGAAGCCGAGAAACTGTCAGAGCAATCTCTTCTTGATGAACTTAATGTGGATAAGAGCTTTGTGAGGGAATACTTGTTTTCATTTTTGATGCTCACATTTACTCTTTTCATTGCAACAGAATATTAAATGGAGAAAAAAAGTGCAATCATAATTTTTTTTTGGAAAATGTTTGTGTAGTGGTCTTGAAATAAAATAAAAATCAACCCATTTAAGGGACAAAAATTGATACTTTCCGAGAAAAATAGAA
>JASANV010001283.1:0-16439 GCA_030849715.1 Trypanosoma mega | reverse complement strand
GCGCCTTCCGTCACAAGTAAAGCAAATAAAAGAGGAAAGAAAAAAAGGAAATCATTTTTCCTTTTTTGTCTTTGTTTTGTTATGTTATGTGTGTGTGTGTGTTGTTTTGGTTATTTGAATACGCGGGGTGGGTGGGGAGTGTTCCAAAAAACAACAACAGCAACCAAGAACAATAGGAAAGAAAGGAGAGACATAAACAGACAATGGTGAGAAGGAAGAAAGAGGAGCGAAGATGGAAAAAAACAGAGAGAAGGAAAGTCGAAAAGATGGAATGGACACGGAGGTGGTGGAAAAGACCCGATATTTGGAGAATGCCATGAGGAAAAGGTAAGACGACGGAAGAAGAAGAAGAGAAAACCGCTGGAAGCGACTACACACATATATATACAACCATCATTTCAATTTTTTTTTTGTTTTGTAATCTATATATATAAAAAAATCTATAATAATAATAATAATAATATATATATATATATATACATATATATATATATATATATGTTGTGCTTTCTTCTCTTTATTTTTTTGGTGGGATTATTCTACTATTTGCACTTACTCTAAAAAACAAAGAAAAAAAAAACCACTTCCCATGTCATTTAATGGTATTCTTTTTTTTTTTTTCTCCCCCTTTTTTCCGTATAGATTTCTTTCCCCCCTTTTAAGCGGAAGCATTCCTAACGCATGGCAGAGGAAGCACTAACGGTTACCCCGAAAGTGAATGATGCCGTTGTCGAAGATGTGACGCCGGAGAGTCTCGAGGACGCTCTCCGCATTGTCCTTCTCAAATCTCGTGAGGCGAATGGCCTCATTTGCGGTCTCTCCGAAGTCACCCGCGCAATGGACCGCCGCGCCGCCCACATGTGCATCCTCGCCGACGACTGCGAGGACGCGGCGTACACCCAACTCATCGCCGCCCTCGCCAAGCAGAGCGTGGTCGACCTCATCCGCGTAGAGGAACGGGAGCGCCTCGCGGAATGGGCGGGACTCCAACGGCGAAGAGGAGACGGGAGTGTGAAGACGCATAGGTGCTCGTGTGTGGCGATTCGCGACTTTGGGGAACGCACAAAGGCGCTGGAATTTCTCCTCGCACACCTTCACTAAAGGGGATCGGTACACGCGGTCACACATGGCACAGCGAGGTTCAATTCCCAGAAGGGGGATATGTTGGGGTTGGAAGGGGGGAGAACAGACGAAGAGGAAGAGGTTCTCTGTGTTGATGTGTGGGTGAAGCAAGGAAAAGGAAGAAAAAAAGAACAAGAGAGAGAGAGAGAGAGAGAGAGAGAGAGAGAAGACAACGAAAGAAGACATGCGGAGTTTTGCCGATTTTATGGACTCTCCGAAGGGGAGAAATCACTGCTATTTTAAATAAAAGGAAAACTTTGCTTAATTGTGGAGTTTTGCTTTTTTTGTTTGGTTTTTTCGAGTAAAAATTCGATTATTTCTTTTTTTTTTTCTTTAAATTCTTTTTTGTATTTCATTCAACGGGAAAAAGTTGTGACGTGTAAAATGTGAATTACTATGCATGGATATCTTTTTTTTTTCTCTTTTTTTCCCTTTTTCCCTTTTTGTTTTTCTTGGCATGATGGTTATCGTACTTTTATGAATTACAATAAACACAATAGTAAAGGGAAAAACGAAAACAAAGGAACACTAAATTCTGTTTTTGTGGGACTCTTGTACGTGGCTTTCCCCTCCCTCCCCCTCCTCGATACTTCTTTTAGAAACAAGAGGAGGGGAATAGTAACTTAGTAAAAAAGAAAAGGCAACACCGATAAACAGACAAGAGACAAGGTGTAGACCGAGGAGGGGAAGCAACAACAACAAAAAAGAAAAAAGGAAAAATAAAGAAACAACAACAACAACAACAAAAAAGAAAGATAATAAAGAGGACACATTTGTTAAAAAGGAAAGCAAAACAAAAAAGAAAAAGGCGGTGAACGAAGAGAAGGAGTGTGGACGTTTCGTGTTTGTCTTTTTATTTGTGTCTTCTTGACAGTTCTCGTTGATTTTTATAGGCGAACCGGCACTATGACTGCCCCGTTCATTCCAGAGTTGCAACTTGGCAGTGTGGAGACGGGTGGTGGTTGGGGCCTTGGTGAGCAGTTCGCCCGCTTACCCCCCGCTGCTGTGCAGGCGGAGTCACGCATTCAGCTCTACACTGTTGCCCCGGAGCAGGCGGACTCGTTGACGAATAACGAATCCGATGATGAACTCGGCTACCAAGCCATCCAGCAACGGGACACCCCTCAACGTCCGCCCCAACAAAAGCAACGGCAACGACAGCAACAACAGCAGCAGCAACAACAACAACAGGCACAGGCGACGCCATCGCGACAGCATGAGCAATCACCTGATCAGCTTTCACCGGATACGATTCCTACCACACACTTCGCCACGGCTTCTGCTGACGATGACAATACATTTGTCGATCACGGTAGCACGGCTCCATCGCCCTCGCCAACGGCAGACCTCCTCGCGCAAACGCACGCTAGTATGGGTGGGAGTAGTGGTACGCTGCGCAATATGGGCAGTACTTTTAATAGTCAAGGCCGGCGTCTTGAGCAGCAACAGCAGCAGCAACAACAACAGCAACAACTGCAAAGCCAGCCGTCACATCACAGTACCAATAACAACATTAGCCATCAACAACAACAACAACAACAGCAGCAGCAACAACAACAGTGTTCGAATTCATCTCAACAGCACCTCCGTCAAACATCGCAGCAACTAAAGTTTTCTCGCCAGGTTTCACGAATGGTAGTGGAGAATAGTGTGAGAGCCATGGTTGTTTCACCCGACGGTGCTTCTCTTTGGGTGGCTGTTGGCGATGAGCGTATTAGTATGCTTAACTTTAAGGGTGTTCAATTGGATGTTAATCGAAGTGTAGATGTGGCGCAGGTATATGCTATGGCGGTAGTTCATGTACCGGCGGCAAAGGCGGTGACGTTTAAGTCCTCTTCACGCACCGCAGCCGCCGCTGCGGGAACTCCACCAGCTGGAGATGGTGAGGGTTCCTATGTACTTTGGTGTGGTATAAATCGTGGTAGTATTGTTATTGTTGACCTCGATGACTTTAGTGGGGCGGGTGTGATTAAGAGCGCACACACGCATACGATTAGTGGGTTATGGTACCTTGGCAACGGTAAAGTGTGGAGTGCGGGATACGACAAGGCACTCAAGGTGTGGGATCCACAAACACGCCGACGAACAAAAAGTCGAAACATTGCCACCATCATTTCAGATCTTTGTTATGTGAGTAGTATCAAGCAAGTCTGGGCTATTAGTGACGATAACCTCATACGCATGTTTGATTCCACTGGAAATAATGCGCGGGCGGTAAAGCCAGCCCCTGATAGACCAGAGAATACATTGCGTATGCGGAGTGAAATGCGTTTCATACAATACTACGAGCAGGCAGATGTCATTTATGTTGGACTTACACGTGGAGGCCTCGCTGCCATTGACCCGACAAGCAATGAGACACTCAACATTATCAATGTGACACTCACATCCATGTCATTTTTAGATAACACAGCTTTTGTGACGGGTCATGGTGAACTCTTGCAGTGTTCTAAGGAGTCGATCGGTCTCCTAGATCTCTCGGATTGCAGTGAGCCAGCCCTCCTCTTTCGCGGCAGCTCCCTTGAAGGCGCTGTCACTCCCGTTGGTATGCGACTCCTCACCGCCGTCCCTTTCGCTGTCGCCGCGCAGGAGGCGAGTAGGACGAATCGCTTCCTCACTGTATTTAACTATGAGGATTCCAAAGCATTTCGTCGTGGAGGCCAACTCGCGTCTGTGCCTCAGCAACGTAAAGTTACGGTAGGTATGCACGAGCGTCGCTCTGCGCGAGCGCAGGGAGTAGTAAATACGACCTCACCTGTGCTTTCTCCTACCACTGCACCGTCGCCTGTTATGCACCAACAGCATCCGGTTGTTTTCGCTATAGACAAACGAGGCGGTGTTTGGTCCCGTGAAGATGGTGGTGTGGTATCTGGAGGAGTAAGTGGTGTGTATGGAGTTAGTAATAGTAGTAGTGGTGTAAGTGGAGGCTCCTTACAACCACAACAACGACCAACTGTTATTGTCTCCTCGTTCAAGTTAGATGGGGGATCGCATTTCAATAGCAACGGCATCGGTACGAGTGCACGTGGAGGTGTACTGCACAACCATACAAATCATATAAGCAACTTTGGTAATAGCTACAGCAGTAATACCAATAATAATCATAATAGCACCTCTACGTACTTTGGATCAAGTGCAGAACGTAATGTACAGGTTCAATTAACCACACCACCCGAGCTGATGGCCTCATTGACCAACATTGAGCGTAAAACGGAGGATCTCAAGGCTTTTTTTGCCCAACTACATGCCTCTCGCCCACTCCTCAACGATTTTTCCCGTATTCACTCCCTCGTCTCGCAATGGGCCATGGATGGTCAACTCGGACCTGCTCTCGACATGGAGGCAATGGAGTTGATTGAACGGGAATACGAATCCCTCGAGGGGCGCATCATTGCCTCTGCGTTCGAACGCCTTCGTCGGCGTGCTTGTGCCTACTCAGCCTCGGTCCCACCATCTGCTCCCGCCTCCACACGTCTGGCTGGGGAGAGTTCCGCCCGACAGGATCCTTTTCGCGCCTCGTCCCCCGAGGCGCACTCCGCGCTTGCCTTGGATGATACCAATGAGAGTAATGGAGGGGTTGGTGGGAGTGGGAGCGACATGCAGTCGGAGTCGCTTCTGCGGTGGGTTGTGCGCCTCACTCGATCTGGTCAAGCGGAGCGTGAGGCACATCGGCGACAGTTTGAGAGTCTTCAACGTCACAACACACGCATTGTGGACCGAAATGCATCTTTTATAAATGGGTTTGCTCGAATTGAACAGGCACTTCGAACCCAAGCGCAAAGGCTCCTTGAGGAGGCAGATGCGGTGGCGTTACCATCTGAAGTGAGCGATGCCTCTACAGCACCGTACAACCTCCGTCATGTGCAGCTCCTTAACCAATCCTTACATCAGGTGGAGCCGGTGTCGGTGTCTAGCACACCCAAAGAGATCACAGACGCTGTTGGTGGTCTTATAACCCTCACCTCACGTCTCCTCGTGGCGCAGCAATGTATGCACGGCGACGACGTCAATGCCCGTCGCACGCTGCGAGATCTTTCCACCGATAATACGACAGGTGACCATAGTGGACGTATCCCAAATGGTGGAGGATCCGTTCTCCGCTCCGCCGCCCTCTCGCCTCGACCTTCCGTTATTTCTGTGATAGCTATGCGACCTCAGCGAATGTTAAGCGTCATTGCAGATCAAATCACGGCAGTGGAAGACTTTGTGCGAGAGGTGGGCCGTTTCTGGTGCTGTCTCGAGGAAACCCAACGGGTCATTTATCAACCTTACCAATATGGTGCACGACCAGACTTGACGCAGGACTTTATGCAATTTGCCGTCCTTTGGCACCTGCGTGAGTCACAGGTGATGGTGGATTTGTGTAGAAAGGAGTCTATTGTGGTGATGGCCGAGACCCTCCTCGCTGATATTGAGAGTCGTGAAGGGAGTTGCGAGGAGACCGCCACCGCATCGTCCCCGGCAGGCATTCACGCAGTGACCACCACTACCACCACCACTACTACTAATCCAGCGATGCATCCCATACCTTCTTTGGCGGGTTCGGGGAGTGTGGGAAAGCGGCGCAGCGCCTCTGCAGCGGTGGAGGAGACCAGCAATGCCGCCACGACGGCTACGCAAACCACTCCCAACCCTAAAGCCGCCCATTCCGAACCCGAGACGAACCCAAACGCGGCCAAAGTGATTCCCATAACCCCTCTGGCGCAATCCGCACGGCTGGTTGGGGTGAGTCTGGAGCTCGAGTCCATCTCCACGCGCATTCGCTCCTCCTTTTCGCATGCGGAGCGGGACCTTCCCACCGCTACCTCCCGCGAGGCGGTTGGCGGGCTGTTTGTCATTTCCATCGACAAACTCAGTGTGGAGGTGGGGCGGCTGCGTGGGATGCTGCAGTGGCAGCGGGTGACCATTCATCTCCTCTTTGAGGGCCTCGAGACGTTTGACGAGCTCCTCTTTCACGGCGAGGAGCAGCCGCGGGAGTTTCGCAAAGACAACTTTCGCGCTATGGAGCAACAAATCGATGACTGGCGCACCTTTCTCGAGGATGTGCACAGTGAGGCGACGCAGTTGCGCTCCGTGATTGTGTCCTCCCAACGTGATGGCCGCCCACTCGCCACGCGTCGGGGGGAAAGCGGCAGTCCGCCCACCCCCTCCCGCCGCCCCGACGAGCCGAACCACACCAACAGCACCAACAGCCATCCCGGCGGGAGTCCCGATGTGGGGGAGCGTCGGGTGCTTTGGGTGCTTTTGTTTGGGCTGTATGTGCAGTGCCTCGCGCGCAGCGGGGGGCCGCCGGTGCTCTTCGAGCTGCACGACGCGGGCGATGATGTGAGTGTGGCGGAGTTTGGTCTCCTCTCACTCCTCGACGACATCGCCGAGACGGCGGAGGCGGTGCGGGCGAAGAGCGGTGCGCTGTTGCGGTACTGTCAGAAGCTGCAGGGACGCCTCGCCCGACTGGTGGAGGAGGCCGTTGTGCATGAGGAGACGGGAACCGTGCTCATCCCCGCCTGGCGCGGTGGACCCATCGCGGAGCGGTACTGCAAAGGATTCTGCCACGACCTCACCTAACAGGAAGAGGAAGAAGTGTTGTTGTTGTTGTTGTGCAATTGGGGGGTGATGGGGGATAAATACAGAAGCATTGGAAAGCAAACACACAGGGAGGGTGCGAGTGGGCGAAAAAAGAAAATAGGAAAGGAAGAGAGAAGGGCACAAAAGAGAAGAAGAAGAAGAGGGAAGACAAGAGAGAAGGAAATAAAGGAGGGAGAAGATGTGACAATAAGAAGAGAAGACGAATAAACAGGCAAATAAAAATTAAAAAGAAAAAGAAAAATTGGGTGAGATGGAGATAAATATATATATATATATATATATCATCTTCTTTTTCTTTTGATGTGATGTGTTGGGTATGTAGTGTATCTCTGCATCGTTCTTTATCTCTCTTTTTTTTTTTTTTGAGACGAATTTTGTCTAATTATTGCTATGCTTCAAATGTAGAGGGAGGGAAGGAAATGAAAAAAAAAAAAAAAAGCTGCGCATCAACGAGATCTGTAAAGACTTACACGTTTTTCTTTTCACAATACATATATATATATATATATATATATATATTTATATATTTGTTTCCAAAAATTTCTGATGACATGTGCATATGTGCGTGATATTCGTGTCTCTTTTTTTTTTTTTAATTTTTCTGTAGTGAAGCTTCTCTGCTTCCCTTCGTCACATCAACAGTAAAGCAAAAACCAAAAAAAAAAAATAGGAACATATACAGAAGAGGAGAGAACGAGATGGAAAAAAACAGAGAAGGAGAGTATGCAAAATGAAGGAAAGTGGACATCTCTAAATATATATATTTATATATATATATGAAACGAATGAGGCAGAAAAGAGAGATGAAATGTAATTAAAAAAAAAAATAATGAAGAAAATTCGTTGTATAATAAATATAAATGTATAACGTGAAATCAACCATTACTTTGCACGTTGCACAGTTTTTTAAAAGTTGTTCATATTTTTTTATTTTCTTCTTTTCAAACAAATTTCCAAATTGTTTTACCACCAAACCGCATATACACTTTTGTAAGACGACAAAAAAAAATCGAAGTGAAAGATGAAAAGTAAGATTTTAACAATAAGAACAAAAGCAAAGAAAAAAGCAAAGGGTATAATGTAAGTGAGAAAATGTCAAAACATTTTCCAAAGATTCCTAAAAAAAAAAAAAAAAATTCAAAACAAACAAACAAACAAAAGGACGCTTTTCTTATTTCTTTATTATTATTATGTCCATTTCTCTTTCATGAACGTAACAGTCTACTTTTCTATCTATATATTCTTGTTGTTGTTCATTCCTTCTGGTCGTTCTAACATCTATCAGATCTTTGTTTTGTTTTTGTCTTTTCTTTGTAATTCCATATTTCTGTTTCAAATACGCCCCTCTCTACACATACGCATGCAAAAAGTCAAACCGATAAATTTCTTCTTTTTTTTTTTGTTCAACTTTTATTTTTCTTTCGTATGACATAAATATTTATATTTATATGTGCTTGTCGTTTTCTCTCTTCTCTTTTGTTACGCAAATGTGTGCTCCTTTTTTTTTTTTCACAAACGTATGATTTTGTGTTTTGCACAATGAAATCATACATTTCACCAAAATTTCTCTCCTTTTATCTCTTTCTTTACCGTTTTTTTCTAAAGAACTTATTTGTTTTGTCTTTCTTTTGTTGTTTTTATGACTTCTTTTTACGTTTTTATTTTATTTTTTGTTTCTCCTTTTTTTTTTTTTGAAATTTTAAACCTTTTTGTGACTATTATTTATTATTATGATTATTATTATTTTTTTTTGTTGTGCTTGTGCTTTTTCTTTTTTCCACGAGAAATTGGAAAGGAACGAACAAATACGACTAAAAAATGATATTTAAAACCGTCCAAAAGAAAAATAAAAATAAAATACACAAAAAGTGAGGAAAAATTCAAAGAAAAGAGAAAAAAAGAGGTAAAAAGAAGACGCAAAGAGGTCAGAAAACTTTTAAAAAAAGGAAACAGAAAGGAGAAATTGTGTGTGTGTGCGTGGAGAAGCGGAAAAACGCTGAGAGAAAGAGAATGGTGATGTCATGCATGAGCAAAAAAAAAAATGAGGAAAAGGTGAGATTTACGTTTGTCGATTTGTTTCTTTTGCTTTTCCTCTGCGTGAGAGAATTTCATCTTTTTGAAAGGAATGAGAATTTTTTTTTTTTTTTTGAGAGTGGAGTATTGTGGTTGTTGACAGAATCTTTTATGGGACATGAAATACAGTCGCTTTCGATTTGTGTGACCATTTTTCTTTCTTTTGTTTGTTTCTTTTTTATTATTTTTCTTTATATATATATATATATATATATATATATATATATATATATATATGTATGTATATATACGTTTAGCTATTAATGTTATTACTCTGCTAGTAAAGGAAAACATTAGTGAAACTTTTATATATGAGTTTATAAATATGTAAATGTACAATTAATCGTGGATCTTTTTTTTTTTTTGTTTCTCTCTTTTTCTGTTTTTTTTTTTTTTTGTGTTCATCACTTTTGTTTATCGTAGAACATATTCACGCATATATAACTATTAGTATGTGAGTGTTGTACCTGTTTCTCCTATCGGCGTTGTGCGTGGAATTCCTTCCGCCCTTTTTGATGATCGCCTTTT
Organism: Trypanosoma mega; assembly: GCA_030849715.1. NCBI lineage: Eukaryota > Euglenozoa > Kinetoplastea > Trypanosomatida > Trypanosomatidae > Trypanosoma > Trypanosoma mega. Next base: position 7,130 of record JASANV010001283.1, on the reverse strand, counting down.
TCGCGTTCTGTAAGACATGTACTTTGCCGTCCCCACCCACAACGCCGTATTTCACTGCAATGAGGAAATGGGAAGCGGAGGGGACACCACCGATTTCGAGTCGGGAGAAGAGTTGATCATATCCCAACACACATTACACAAATGTATATGTTTTATTATTATTATTATTTAAATATATGAAAATATATGTACAATTTCTTGTGTAGCTTTTTTTTTTGTTTTGCATTTGTTTACTTTGTGTGTTTGTTTGTTTTTTTCATTTGGAATTTTTGTATTACGTACTACACTCACCAAAACAACAAAACACTCCAACAAGTGCACTAACATACACCAGTATCCTTGCAGAAACTCCCTTCACATACACCTGCTCGAGATATCCAAAAGGGCAAAAAAAAAACGGAAAAGAAAACCAAAAGAAAAAAATAGTAACAGTTGGCCAATTCACAAAGTAAAGGACGCCATGTCGAACGCGGCGGAACAGGATGAATATGTGAACACCCTTCGCGAATTCATTCTCGCCGCTCCACCTGGAGAACTCCGCTCGGTGCTCTCCGCCCTTCGTGTTTTGGTTGGAGATGATGACTTCTTCTTTGAGACCATTCCGCCCCTTTGTCTCGCGCACCACATGCGGCACCTCACCCCATTCACGCTGCGTGCAGCGAATGTGCGTCGACACACGCCCAAAGGACGAGACCCCAACGCGCCCACGGCATCCCCCATAACCACCCCAACGGACGCCACGGAGACGACCTCAAGAGGGGATGGGGAGGAGGAATGGGTCTCATTCATCGTCGGTAGACATAATCATGTAGGGACACTTGTGCGGCGCTATGCCAAGGCGCACGCGCTCTCCCCAAGTGCGACATGGCGTGAGGTGGAGACTTACTTCAGCCAACAGCACACCCATGCCGTGGACCCCAACCCCGCCGCCACAGACCCGTTTGCCGATTTACTCTCCCCCGTCACGTTTGAAACCTTTGGGCACATTTTTTTTGACCCCATACTCGGGATTTTTATTGAAATTGATCCCGTGTCGGAAAGCTGTATACGTTTTCTTCCCTTCTCCACTTCCGCCCCTTCTCCTTCCATGCCACCCGCGTTGGTGTTCATGGAGCGTCAAGGAGGTGACACGATTGGGGGTGTAACGAATCCTATTCGTCAAATTCTCCAATCGAACGTGAGACAATACGTGTTGGAGTGCTTTCCCCCAACAAGTGCCGAAAGCGCGGCGGGGAGTGGGGTGGTTATTCTGCCTCATGCCCATCACGACAAGGACCATTTCTCCATTGTGATCGCCATTTCAACACGTATGGTGTTTCCGCGGAATATGTGGTCTGGGCGATGGAAATCTCTTTTTGTGATGGAGTCCGATACAGAGTTGGTGCGATTGCGTGGGGAGACGCAGGTCTCGGCGCACTACTACGAGGAGGGAAATATACACCTCGAGTCGGCCCGCGCGTTGCCTCCTGTTGTCCTCTCGGAAGGGAAGGGTAATGTGTGGGAGTGTAGTGCGGAGGTGATGGGACATATTATTCAACACGAACAACGGCTGCATGAAGACGTTTTGCGAGCCGCACGAGACGTGGGGGATGGAGCGTTGCAACGGTTACGGAGGCGGTTGCCGCTGACACGGCAGTTGTTTGACTTTGCACGCCGACGGAACATACCACGACCCCTCGCCACACAACCAGGCTATGAGGAGATGGAGGTTTAGCAAATGGAGGAAACGATACGTTGTGTCAGAAATGCTTCTATGCGATTCATAATACACGCTAAAATGATTTCAAATCTGTGACGCTTTTTTTTCTTTTTTCTTCTTGTTGTTGTTGTTCTTTAACTTTTTTTTTTTTGCTTTATATTCTCTTCCTTGTTTTTGTTTGAATAAATAGTGAGAGAAAAAGCCACACTCACCAACGGAGACAAATTTTAGAAATTATTCGCCTAGGAGAGTATGAAGATATATGCGAATTAATCGCAATTAGTTTTTTTTTTTTTCTTAGAAAAAAAATTATTGTTATTTTTAGTTCTTGTGCTATTTTTCTTAAGTGGTACCGTCTCATGTTACCTAGGCGATTTTGCCATTTTTCTTTCTGCGCAACGAAGCGCCTCTCTCCTGCTACACCCTTTGTGTACTCTCAACGTTTCTCTATCAGTGGTGTGCGTTCGGGAGGGACAGTTTTTACACCCAAGCCACTCTCTTCGGATACTGTCTCCATCTTTTATGACCATGGACCATTGTCAAGCAACGTGATGGTTGTAGCTGAGAATTCCACTTTTGAACAAATAATATCTGATGCTTTACAAAGCAACACGAGTGGTGCCAATAACGTTATCCGGGATTTGCACCGTATTTTAGAGCAAAAAGAGAGCGAACTAGCCCCACTTATAGCAGCAAAAAAATCTGTGGATTCCTTCATTGACGGTAGGATGAAGCCTCTTATAAAGTATGCTACTTTAGCTTTTCTATGCACTCAATTTATTGTACTTTTTCGGTGGGTGTTCTTTGTTTTTGATTGGAATCTCGTAGAGCCAATGACGTATTTTCTTGGATACACTGTCGTCTGGGCTAGCATTATTTTTCACTTTGGCTGCGCCGGTTCTGTCGACTTTACATGGGAAAGTTATTTAGACGCTATATTGCTGCGTCGACGGGCGCGATTGTATCGAAAAAGCGGTATTGATATTTTACAGGTACATAAGCTACAGATGGAGATTCTTTCAATCAAAGAAATACTTTCTCAGTATTGAGTGTCATCATTTGGTAGCATTTACGAGCTTTTTTCAATTATTATTATGTAAAGATCACTCTATTTTAATACATTTTGCTTGATAACAAGTGACAGAATTTTATTTTTCTCCATCACTTTGCTCCAGTGTAAGTTTTACAAAAACGCTACCTCAATGGATTTCACTATCTCTTTCCAGAAAAATCAGAAAAGAATAATTTTTCCTCTTTTTGACACCTCGTACGAACCACAAAAAAGACAACATTTACAAGAACGAGCTTCAGTATACATACAAAACCGTGAAAGGTTTTATCTTTGCACTTTCTACATCGATATCACCACAAATACACCTCAAGAGAAAAGGGACGATAACACCAGGCAGTTGAAAGTTAAACACACACACACACACACACGCAAAGAAAAGAAAAAATTCAAACGAAATATAAAGAAAAAAAAGCTGACCCTTTAAAGAACGTCACAAAAGAATTCTTTTTCAGCAAAACATAAATACTAAGTCAACTCTTTAACGTGAAAGAAAAACTCTGCCTCCTGGTGCCCTAACTTTCGCCACAGGTTTCTTCCCACCAGCTGCTATGACTCTTTTTCTCTGCATCTCCAGAGGCGGGGATCAGGTGCGGTGTTGCACAAAGAAGCTTAAGCAATGTCGACGCTTAAATCTTCCTTTTTTCTTTCCCAATTATTGTGCCTTATCAAACCTGTTGCGGATTGCCGCCTGCGCACTGCTTTCCCAGTGAGTCATTTTTGTGGTGACCGCTGCTTGTCTACTTATTTCTCTCTTGCTTTTTCCCCCTTTTTCTCATTTTACTGTTGTTTGCCGTTCCTTTTCGTTCTGCAGTTTACGCCAACACAGTGTGCAACCAAGAAGACTTTCTGCAATCCTACTATGTCCTCGAGAGGTGCCCGGAGAGCGCCAGCAGCTGTGCGCACCCGCGCTCTGTGCGTGGTGCTGCTTCTGCTGTTGCAGCACGCGTGCCGCCTGCCATGCCCCGCGGCCGCGCGGCCCGTGATGACTGTCCGTATAAAGCGCTACTTGACATTTCCGAATGACGTGTTTGATGTGTTCCCCGAGCCAAGAGTAGCGCAGCCTAACTCTGCAATTGTTTGTAACGCACAATCGGCCTTCATGGCGGCTGACCAAACGGACGCCGCGCACAATGCCATCACAAGGTCTCTGCGAACTAATATTGGACCTAGCGGAACGGCGTTTGCGTACTTGGGTGGCGACTTTTCGTACAGTATGAACGACCCTGACGAGAAAAAACAATGTCGTCGCGGTGCGGAATATGCGTCCACTAATTGCATTTACCGCTGGAACCTTGGTGGCTTTCTGACGACTGGTGATCCGGCTTTTGCTGGTGGTGTTCCTTTCTTCGCGGGATCTCTCTATAATGTTTCCGGTGCAGGTCCGTTAAATGGGTTCACGCCACGTTGGGCTGATAAATATCCTGGGCTGGGTGAAACTTACGTTTTGGGAGTTGTGGCCCCTCAAATAACCACTGGTTCTGTATGGTACGATGGGCTTCCCTTCGCGGACTCTAGTATCTACACTGTTTCATCGCGTTACATTGTTATTTGTGAGATTCAAGGGCCTACAGAAACAGAGACACTAACTTTATCAATGACCACTACTGTATCAGCAAGTGAGACTTTGTCGTCAACGCTGTCTGCGACTGCGAGCCTAACTTGGAGTCTGTTTTCTCCGCCCGTGTCCTCCTCGGAAACTGACTTGGCGCAAGGTGCGGACTCATGGGCACGTCAATATTGGTGGGTGATTCTGTTGATTGTGCTTTTGATTCTGATCATTGCCCTGTTCATTGTGCTCGTCTTCTGCTGCCTCAGGAGGCGAAAGCGGAAGGCTTTGTTTGCGTCCGAGTGGGAACCGCCGATCGAGAGGGAAAGTGATCAGTTGGACTCCAACGAGAAGGTCGTACTCAAAAAGCAAGGGTTCATGGGTCACGACTGGGCTGTTGGCATGGAGGCGTGGTCGCCATTTGAAAGAGATGCGGTGCATGTGGATGAGCGGGCTGTGCCAGCGGAGATGGACTCGGTGGAGCTGGTAACCTTTGCCCCGCCTGCAGTTGCCGTACCGAGCGAATTGTCTGCTCAGACCGGCCAACGGCGAAGGTCGACGGTCCGCTCCACTCGCCAACGTTCACGTGGAAAGAGTCGCGTGAGTACAAACGTCTTTTCCGATGTTGACATTCCCGAAGGCGAGGAAATTGTGGACCTAGAGATAATTAATATCTAGGATTTAATTTTCCGTTTTGTTTTAGCAGCTTCCTCTCTTTTTCCTTTCGACTTTGTTACAGTTCTACAACGTACATAATATTTGCCAGTAGTGACGCTGATCCTTTGTTTGCACAATGTCATCTTTCTTAGACGAGTGTTCATAGTACTCTTTTTTCTTATGTACACGTTTTTTGTTTCCTTTTACTCTTTATTATACCATTTCGTCCAATTTTAAACAAAATGTGACGAGCTTTTTGGTCCTTTTTTTTTAGTTATTATGTTAATGTGTATAGTTTTTTTTTTGTTGTTTGTTTGTTTTAGAATCTTTTCCTCAAAGTTTTTTGTAGATTTTATGTTTTCTTTACGACAATCGTCTTCAACTGATTAAGCAGTTATAATTGGCAGTATTACTATGCTTTTTTTTATTATCCAAGTGCTGTTTCTTCTCTTCATTAAGAATATATAAAGGTATTTATATCATCGCGGCACTAGTTCTTTTCTTTTTTCTTCCTTCACACACAAAAAAAAGTGTCGATTTTTTATTTTTACTTATTCGTGTATGATGTATTTAGACAGCGATCTCCCTTTTTCATGAGTATTGAATTTTTTTTTCTTTTTGTTTTAAGTTTCTTTTACCTAAAACTTCTCGTCTACATTTACATTTAACTGTGATCTTTTTTTAAAGCTGGTTTTCTACACTGTGTACTTTTTTTTTTCTCCCTGCATGCCTGTGACTTTCTTTTCCGTTTTCTCTGATCTAATAATTTTAGCTTCAAGCAAAGACATTCTGCAATCCTACTATGTCCTCGAGAGGTGCCCGGAGAGCGCCAGCAGCTGTGCGCACCCGCGCTCTGTGCGTGGTGCTGCTTCTGCTGTTGCAGCACGCGTGGTGCCGCCTGCCATGCCCCGCGGCCGCACAGCCCGCATATACCGTACCTATAAAGACCTACATGTCGTTCGCGAATAATATATTTAAGGATTACCCTGGTGGCATGGTGAGCTATGCCAACTCCGCGGATATGTGTGCCAGCCAATCGGCCTACCTGGCGGCTGATCAAACGGACGCCGCGCACAATGCCATCACAAGGTCTCTGCGAGCTAATCGTGGATCTAATGGAAGTGCGTTTGCGTACTTGGGTGCCGATTTGCTGTACAGTAGTTTTCAAGAGCCTGACAAGAATAAACGATGCGTGATTGGTATACGGAACCCAACCACTAATTGCATTTACCGCTGGAACGTTGGTGGCTTTCTGTTGAGTGACGATCCCGCGTTTGCTGCTGGTGTTCCTTTCTATGCGGGTTCAAGCTCCAAAATCCTGGGTCACCATCCGTTAAATGGGTTCACGCCACGTTGGGCTGATGAATATCCCTCATTTGGACAGGCTTACGTTCTGGGGGTGGTAACACGCGATATAATAGATGGTGATTCTGCATGGTATGACAGTTTTTCTTCGTCCATCCCCAACACGAAAACTACTTCCTTGGATTATGTTGTTCTTTGCGAGGTTCCTGACGCCAGTGCGACGAAGGTAGCGAGAAATACAGCGACGCATACAGTGACAGATACAGCAACGAATACCGCGACGCATACAGCAACGAATACAGCGACGCATACAGCAACGAATACAGCGACGCATACAGCAACGAATACAGCGACGCATACAGCAACGAATACAGCGACGCATACAGCAACGAATACAGCGACGCATACAGCGACGCATACAGCAACGAATACAGTAACTCCATCGATGCATATTGCTGTAAAAGTCTCTGATGCTCCTTCATCAAAACCGGATGTGCCTCCTCATTCCAAACCCACTACTACTGTTCTGCCGAATCTTTCCATGACTGCAAGCGTAACTCTGAGTTTCTTGTCTCCACCCTTGTCCCCCGCAGAACCTGCCTTAGCGCAAGGTGCGGACTCATGGTCACGTCAATATTGGTGGGTGATTTTGGTCATTTTCATCATGTTGCTTTTGCTTGCGCTGATCATTCTGTACATCCTCTTCTGCCTTCAAAAGAGCAAGCTAGTGACTTCGCTTGGGTCGGATAGCGAACCAACTCTTGAGCATTAGGGTGAGAGTCTGTTTCTAGACGAGAACGGATCGTTTAAGGCATCGAAGGTATCCGAGTATGAATCCGCTGGCGATGCCC
>JASANV010001282.1:0-16344 GCA_030849715.1 Trypanosoma mega | reverse complement strand
AACTGTCGTAAAGAGTTCGGAAACAAATCCGAAGTCAACGGATACTCATGTGACCGGTGGAGATCAAGAGGTGAAAAAGCCCATTGATGCAGAAAGCTCACAAAAAGACAACGCACCAATTGATTCATCAGCAAAAGCAGACAAAAAAACAAATCCTGCTGAAAAAGTTGAAAAGAAGAAAGATGAAACAAGACCGGTAAAACCTTCCACTGAAAGTACAGGAAAAAACACCACGAACACAAATCCTGTTTTGAGGCCGGGAGTCAATACCAACACAAAGCTTGAGGTGATAAAAACTGCCAAAAATAAGGAAACAAATGGTACGAAAGTTGAAAAGGAGTTGGAAAGTGAATCTAAAGATTCAAAGTTCAAACAGCCACCGCCAAGCATTGGAGAATCTTCTCGTAATGAGAAAATGTCATCTGAGAATGAAAACAGCGAACAAGCAGAGACAAATCCAGACTCCTCCACGGCTTTGAGATTTTTCTGTCCTCTGCTCATTGCAACTGCGGCAATCTCTTTTTTTATTTAAGTTCCACTTTTTTTTTCTGTAATGGAAAATTCTTCTAATTTTTTTAATTGCCTTCAAATAATGTTCCAATTTTTTTTGTGCTCTATACAGTGATAAAAGTCAATGGGTAAATAATGATAAACCATTTTCAGCTTGGTTATTAAGCTGAGTTCTTTTTATGATATCTTTTTTTATGCAGTTCTGAATTTTTAATATTTTTCATTTATAAGTGCATTTTGTTTTTATAGAAAAAAGAGAAGAAAGTATATAATTAAGTTCAATGAAAAGTGATAATAATTTCTATATACCTTTTTGAATTTCTTTACTATATCATCTGCTATGGCAGAGATAAGAGTACTAATTAAAGATATTTTTAGAGTTTGTACTTTTTTTTTACGTTTTTTTTTTTAACGTAATGAAATCAAATTGTTTTTGCTAATTTGAAAATTTATGAAGCATTTGTTTTTTCTTTTAACTTTTTCTTCACATTGAATTATTTTTTAGATAGGATTTCTAAAATGTGAGACAGCATTTTAACGAGGTGTGTTTCTTCACTCTAGTCACATCATTTATTCACAAGTAAGAGGAGATAAATGATGAATGCATGATGAATGCAAAATAGAGAAATATTGGACGCCATTCATGATGAGAGAGGAGTATAAAAAAGCAGTTTTATGCATTTTTCTCATTAGCATTCTTTTGAATCGTAAAGCGCAGAAAATTTATTTATTTAAGAGGGAATGCAAATTTATGCACTTTTAATTATCTGTGTGCATGGTATTATGTAAGACTCTTTATTCTTAATTTTAAATCAGTTAGTTTTTTTCTATGCAGAAAATAGAATTATTATTGCATTAAATATTTTATCAATATGGAAAACCTATGTTTGTACACACATGAATCTTGGATGTGATCTTAAAAAGTGAATACTTCTTTATAAAGCATTACAATGTGGTTGCTTTTGTGTTTGTTGTTATGCTTCTAAATGTACCAAGCACAGCTATCAGTAAAGACGCACACTTGCCATTTTGATAAAATAAACAAGGATGCCTCTAATGAACCTCAATTTCTGAAAATGCTTCTCGGCCCTAATTTGAATGCCAACTCAGGAATCAAAGACTTCTTTCTTACAGATGGATGGCAAGTTATGCGTATTCGAGTCTCACTAAATGACACAAATGATGCGTCAAAGTATTCCACCAAAGACACGGATCAGCAAAAGAGAATTCAAGGAGAAATCATGAATTGTGGAACGGAAAACGTATTTGATAAAATAAAGAAATTCATCTTAATTGACGAATTACTCCCCAAAGCGATTAAAATGCACACATAACGAATACTGCTTGAATTACTTCCGTCTGGATTTAAAGTTCCGCATTTTTCTAAAGGGCTTTGCTCCCACTTTATGATTCCTTTCGGTCATCACACTAATGGTGTGAAGGAAACAGCTTTGGTTCTTTACATTTCCACTTCACCTTCAGAAAGCAACATACTCTACGCAGCGGACGAACCTTGTGCAAAGCTTGTTAATGGACATTCTGTTGTTGGCGCAATCACTTTTTGAATAAAACATATCATTTCCGGTGAATATCACATACGTGTGGTCGCACACGAGTTGGGACATGTTTTGGGATTTACATATAATGTGAGGAAAAGCGAAAATATGATTATAACAATGCCTAATGTTTATGGAAAAACGAATATTTCAAAGGTGAAAAGTGGAAGTGTTGAAAAATACATGAAGGAACACTGTGATTCTGAAAAAGAAAATGGAATGGAGTTGAAAGACGAAAACGGTGTGTTAAAAGTCACGTCGTGTTCACATTGGGAACGTCGAAATGTGAGAAACGATTTAATGGCGGGAAATGTGGAAAGCGGATTTTACACGGAATGAACAAATGCCAAATTTGATGACATGAAATGTAATCTTTCAAATACTGATGATTCTGAGAAAAAGGAGCGGAATGCGAAATCAAAATGTGATTTATTTTTAACAAAATGCATTGAAAATGACATTTCCAACTTTCATTCAATGTTTTTTTTGTTTTTCTGGATGAAAGTAAATTGTATTGCACAACGGAATCCAAATCAATGGGAAAGTGTGTTGACATTGTTTCCGGAAGAGATGCTTTGCCTTTAGTCTATCAATACTTTAAAGAGAAAATGATTTATGGAAGCGCGAATTTACTGACGTATCGGTATCCAATTATTGAAGATAAAGAAAGCATGAAATGCACAGATGCAGGTGAAGGTGGAAAAGCACTTGGATACATTTCATTCACATCTTTGTGTTCGTAAAGAAGCAATAAAACACAAAAATACATTTGACGCGTAATTGTTTTTAAAATGTCGTGCGAATACTAAACAAAGAAAATGTTTAGTTGTATCGAAATAGCCATTATGGAATGGATTTACTGAATTGTTTTTGTCATTATGCGTTGCGTTCGTGACTGCGTCTGGAAATCTTCACTTTCAGAGTGCATACTGAAACCTGTTACTCTTTTCTGATAAGGTTTCTTTCATTTGAATTGAATGCATTATCTACAGATTTTTGGTGTTAAACTGTTAACAAAGCAATGTTTTGTTCGTACTTGAATTAAATCTTTTGAAGGAATTGTTCGGGTTTACTTTGAGTAAGAAAATTGTTTACTACTACTCATCTCTTCAATCAAGTGAATAGAAGTACAGCAGTATTCATTATAACTTGTGAAATATGTATTTTTATGAACGGATTGTTTAAGTTCTTTTCAGTTTCATGAAGCATATTTTTTGTTTTTAAATTGTGTATGATTTAAGCGTATGTTTAAAGCATTTATTTTAAGAGGTATTTCATAAATAGTACGATGGTATTTGTCATGCCATGAGAAGTTACTAACAGAAAGGTTAACCTTCTTTTTTAAATAACGTAGAATATCTCTAAGTGCGTCTTAAATAACACAAAATTTATTGTTGGTTTCGTATGATGTGCGCAATGAAAATGTATCGCATCATAAAGTACTATTCGTTACAATCATTTAAATGTAACGAGATTGTGCAATGGGAAACTTTGAATTCAAAGCATTCACGAAATATTTAAATGTGAAGTCATACAGTAATGGAGGAAATCATTGAACTCCTAATGTATGAAACAAGTGGTTCCGCAAATAAAGAGTACATATGTTTGCAAATGAATGGAAAAGAAAAAAAAACACTAGATTTACAAAAATACTGAAAAGACTGCGAATGCAATGATTTCTGAGGTTTCATTCATGTGTTTTTCTCTTTGCACATTTTTTTATTTTTTAAAGGTAAAATCTTCTTTTAACGTGAATGAGTTTACATAATTGATTTAAAGAATATATATTTAAACAAAAACATATATATAACTGAATAAAGACTTTCAAAGCTAAGAGTAATACTTTATATATTTAAAAATCTCTCTTTCAAAATGTTTTTCAATTCTTGTGTTCTATGCTACCAATTATAATTCATCCCATGTTTTAAAAATCATGTGTAAAGTGCACTTCAAAAACTTCTTTTTGTAAATGCTCTCTTCTATTCCTTTTATTTAACAAAACATTTGTAGAAACATTTTGAATTGCTTTCCAATGTTTAAAAAAGCCCTTTTTGTGCTTACATGTGTTTTCTTCCTTGAAGAGTCTTTAAGTGTGTTGGCAACCGTTACGAAGGAAGACGCAGACAAGGCAGTAAATGATGCCTACACTTCTGTAAAGGAGGCCCTTACAAAGACGCAAGCGGCTGTGAAAAAGGCAAATGATGTACAAAAAGAAGCGAATGAATTGTCTGAAAAGAAAAAAATTGCAAAAGATGCTAAAGATAATGCCGAAAAGTATAAACGGCAAAAACCTTTGGCTAAAAGTGCTTTTGATAAGGCGAAAAAAACTCATGAGAGCATTCAACCCAAAGTGACGGAGGTAAATGAAAAAGTTCAAAGGGCTGTTCAAACAGCAAAAGGGGCAGAAAAAGTTGTTGATGAGGCAAACATTGAGATATTAAGACTACATGGTACAACTTCAACCGACAATGATCACACTTCCAGAAAGCAGAAAGCGGATGAAAATTTAAATAAAGTGGAAGAAGCACTCACAAAATTACCACAAGTGGATGATATAATTTCTGAAATCAAAGGGGATATTCAAAAACTAACAGAAATCGTTCATCAAGTGCAGATATCATCGTTTCATGCAAAAGTAATAATGGATGCGGATACATTGAAAAACGTGGCGAGTAATTCCAAAAGTCTTTCTGAAAGTTCTGAGGAAAAAGAGGTCAATGCCCGTAATTTGGTTGAGGATATACGTTTTATGGTTTCCAAAGTGCCAAAAGAAAAGGCTGAGAAGGCAATGAAATATTTAGAAGATGCTGAAAAAGCTTTGGCAAAAATACATCCTCAAGTGATAACTGTCAAAGCAGCTGCAGAAAAGGTGGAGAAAATACAGCAAAAAACAAATTCGTACGTTTCGTCTCTTGAAAAAGAGACAAGTGTTTCTAATGCAGAAAATAAGGCAAAGGAAATGGAAGAGGAACTTAAATTGGCTGAAAAAGAGCAACAAAACGTACAAACGACGAAAAATGATATTTCTCACACTTTTCAACATGTGATGAATGCCAAAAATGATTTTATTCAAGAATTTGGAGAAATTAAACGAGAAAAAAAAGAAGAAAAAACAGTGGTCAAGAAAGAGGTTACAGTTCAACAAATAATACCAAATACGGCAAATTCTTCATTGAAGGATTCTTCTCATAATGAAAAAGGTAACACACATGTGGAAGAAAAAAAAACACATCCTAAAACCATTGCTACAAGTCAAACGGATAAAGAAAGTAAAAAAGAAGAAACGTTGGACATTGAAACCAAAACTTTAACGGTGGAAAAACATGGGCAGCAAAATGATAACAAACAATCCGGTGTGAAAAATGAAAGCAACGAAACAAACACAAAACATGAGGACAAAAAGAATTTGAAAGAAAAAATTGATGTTAAAGATGAAAACAAAAAGAAAAAGGAAGAAACAACACTGACAGAAAAAGATATTCAAAAAAGCAGTAATTACGGTATGACACAAACAGCAAATGACAAAAGTGCTTTTTATACATTTTTTATTTACAATGTCATTGCAATAATGATTCTGTCAATTGGAATTTAATTAATAAAAGGAAAAAATTTCAAATAAATATTTATAAATGGCAAAGAAAAAACATATTTGATTCATTTTTTTGTTCCTTTATTGCGGAAAACATTTTTTAGGTAAATATTTCGTTTTTTTTCTGAAACAAAGTTTTTATTATGTTGTTAAAATAATTTTTGATATCATGATTTATTGCTTTTCTCGCTAAACTGTTGCATGTGACAAATTATCAATTTTTTTTTGCTTTTACATTCCCATTTTCTTTTTGATGACAAAAAGGTTTTTTTAATGACTTTATATCAGCAAATATTACTTCAAACACACAAAAAAATTAGAAAACTTCAGTTAGTTATAGAATGAAGGATGCAATTTACCAAAAGAAAATTCATTAGAGGTTTAGTCATAATAATGTTTTCTTTCACGTGGCTTCAAATCTAAAAACTTATAAAAATAAATTAGAGAGAAATAATTAGAAACAAAAAAGATGATTTCATGTTCGATAGGGTGTCTAAACAGGGAGGTTTCTTATGAATGGTATTGGACGGCGTACAAAAAAAGAAAATGTGAATTCAAAATGTTTTTTTTGTCTGAAAAAGGAGTTTCGAAATGGGNCTAAAAACTTATAAAAATAAATTAGAGAGAAATAATTAGAAACAAAAAAGATGATTTCATGTTCGATAGGGTGTCTAAACAGGGAGGTTTCTTATGAATGGTATTGGACGGCGTACAAAAAAGAAAATGTGAATTCAAAATGTTTTTTTTTTCTGAAAAAGGAGTTTCGAAATGGGATTTCAACATGAAGAGAGTACCGAACTAAAATTCGTCTTCTCATTACTTATATCATTACTTATTTCGTAAATCGTATATTTTGATACTTGTTGTGTACACAATTAAAATAAAAGTTAATTTTTCGTAGAAAATGTTTAAAAATGCTAAACTATAAATTTTTGCTTTTTTTGCTAGTAAAAAAATGAAGAAAAAGAGCCAAATGAATTGCTATGCAAAATGATTATTAGATTATTTTTTATGCAATTTGTTCTAATTTGTACTGATTTTTAGAGTTATTTTCGTTTCTTCTCTTAGGAGAAAACTTTGAAGGACTAAACTCTTAAATAAGTGCAGATGAAACCACATTATCTCTTATCTGCTGCTTTTCTAACAATTTTCGTGACTTTTTGCGTAACAACATCTTTTGTATGGAATAAATTCATCATTTTCCCAAATCAAATAATCACAAACAATTATTTGACAATTGCCGCCACATTGTCTGAAGTGGAAAATAGAAAGCGCATGTAAATTCAGTCAGTTGTGGTTCAAAAGCGTTGGACGCCTCCTCGAGTGATGCATTACAAACACCGATGTGTTGTGAGGACCTAATTTTGTCATACAAATGATGTGGAAAACAGAGTGACATTGGTTAATGGCAGATTAACGGCATGCAATAATCCCTTTTATGACGAAAGTATCAATGAGAATGTTTGTAATAAAGAAAAGAGAAAAAACACCTTTTAAACTATTTTCAAGGGAAAATGTATAAAGTCTCAGATGCAGTAACTTCTATTTTTTTTTTGAGTAAAGACTTATCATTTTTACCTTTTTACAGAAACCGCATTGTGTGAAGGCAAAATTATAAAAAAAATTTTTGCAACTAAAAACGTACTAAAAGAGTTTTTTCATTTTTTTCGCAAATTGCATTACTTCAATCGTAAATGTTTTTAAAAAGAAATTTTTTGGAAAAAAGTAATACAACCGAATTTTCTTTTGAGAGAAATGCTTCGGCTTTCTATTTTTATTTGAAAAAACAAAAGATTTAGAAGATGGTCTTATAAAAATTTGTCACATGTCGTATTTTTGAAAATCGATTTATTGTGAATATTTATCGTTTTCTTTTTTTATATTTATTTTGATAAGTAACTCTTTTTTATATAATGTATTCTCAAATGTTTTAGGAAATTATGTTCATTCATAGTTACTTTGCATTATCAAAATAGAATGTGTATTTTACACTTTTCATGTAATTTATGTTGAGATGTGCGAAGGATAGAAAAAAATGCTTAAATTGTCTTTGTGAATGTCTGTAAAACATGTGAGATTCTATTGTTTGCATTTAAATTAAAATGACTTGCTTTTATGTAATGATTGTGATGTCAAGAATAGGAATAACGAAAACAAATGGTGATTTTGTATATTTCGTAGAAACAATAAAGTGAATATGTAAGTTATTATGCCCATTTATATACAAAATACACGGTTTTAATTAATATGAACAAATAGTGGTGATAAAAAATTGTACTCCAAAAGCACATTTAGGTTTATTTAAGAGAATAAAAGAGTAGATATACAATCTTGTAGTATATAAATTCATAATAAAATTTAAGATATACAGTAATTATTCATGAACTTGAAAATTTTAATTATGGAAAATTACAAAAAGTGAATTTATTTACTTTGAAAAGCTTTGTTTTTTTTTGTGATATAAAATTGCTCTATTGAAACAAAAGTAACTAACAAGTACCAAGCATTTATAAAAGAATGTCATTATTACGATTGTCACGTCTCTTTGTAACAAAAATGGGTTTACAATTTCTTTATTCATTTTACTCTTCTTTTTATTATTTATTTATTGTTTTTAAAGAAAAGATTAAAAAATTTAAACCATAAAAAATACATCCATGTTATACCATATTATTATACTAATTGTGGCAATATCCACTTTATGTGGATGTGCTGCAACTCAATCGGAAAGTATTAAAACACAGACTTCTACTTTGAGTGGAACTCCAAAAGAGTCTCCATCCATACCAAAGGAATTTGTGGCCAATTCGTATCCGGGATTTGAGGAACCACCAAATACAGGAGAAGGTAATAATGGAAAAATCACATCTGCTACAATACCGGATGCTGAAAAAGATCCCTACGAAAACGCTTCACGAATAATAAATTCAAACATCAAAGATCTATTGGAAACGTTAAAGGAAACCGAAAAAGAGTATACAGCAGTTCTTTCATTGGATGAGGAAATTACAGAAAACACTAAAAATGCAACGAACAATATTCAACAATGTGAAGATATGGTTTCAACAGCTACAGAAAAATTTGAAAAATCAAAAAGTGTTGGGGAAGAAAAGTTGAATGCTATAAAGAGTTTGACGTCTACACTAAAAGAAAAACTTACGGCAATACAAACAACAGAAAAATATGTTAAGGAGAAGAGAAAAGAGTCAGAGGGCAAAAATGCAACAATTCAAACTGAGCTCAACAAAATAAAAGAGAGCGTAAAAGAATTCAATGGATTACATTTATGTCCAGAAAAGAAAACGGATCACAATGGTGTTCGTGATGTTATCCTAATGTCCGTCGAGTCGGCTAAAAATGCTTCCAAAGCAATTCATACTATACATGAGGAAACCAAAACAAATCTTGGTGAAGTTCAAAATGATGCAAAAGAAATAGAAAGTAAAATAAAAGAGAAGAAAATTTTATTAGATGAAATGGATCAGATTTTACAGAAGAATGCAGATGCTTCTCTAAGGGGTGCGAATGTAACAAAGAATGCATCTAAAGAGACTAAAAAGGATTCTGTGAATAATTCCTCCGTACAATTATCTCCAAAGCAAACAGAAAATGATATTTCAAAGGATTTACTATCAATTAAAGAAGGAAACAGTACAGAACCAAAAAAGACTCACCCATTAACAACGGATACTACAAATTCTACATAAAATGACATTATTCAGAAATCAAATAACAAAAAAGGAAAATATGACTTACAAGACAAAAAAGAGAACCTAATTTCAGGAAAAGACGCTATTTCACCATCAGAAACTAACAAATCACGAAGGGATCATACAAATAATCATACTTGTTTGATCTATACGATTATGTCAGTATTGGGAATTGTTGCAATGAGTGAATTTATGTTTTAAATCAAATATATGTTTTTGCTTTTGAAAATATAATGGTATACAAAAAAGTAAAAGAAGACAAAAAAAATAATAATGTTGAGATTAAAAAAAGAGAACAAAAAAAATAATAATTTGCTGACTGATGCGAAAGATTTCTCCATTGAAAAGAATATAAAGTGGAAAAACTTTTATAGCTCGGTTTGGCTTTACTAAAAAAATACCTTTTTTGCACGACAAGAAGCCTTTTTAAGGTATAATTTGTTTATATATGTATGAAAAACTTATTTAAATAAATTATATCTCGTACAAAGGCAAATATGTTTTAGACTTTACTTGAGGATTAAAATTGAAGGGAAAAAAAATTCAAAAAAAGTCGATGTTTTATGTTTTGACAAATTTCAATTTTTGAATTCAACCTTTTTGGGGGATTAAAATAATTTTGCAGTTTTTTCTGATCTTGATTGAAAACTATATTCGTAAAACAAAAGGAATTATGTTCTTATTATGTAAATTATCAAAAAAAAACATCTCTACAAACTAATATCCAAAGCGATTAAAAACTTACAAATGCAAAATAAACCAAATTTCTTTTTTCTTTTTTTTAAATTTATGTAATTTGTTTTGGAAATATAGAAAACAGTTAATTAATAAAAATAGAGTGTACTTTAGTGATAGTTTATGTAATTATTTTGGTTTTAACGGTTTTAAATGTTTTTAAGTGATCCTTACTTCATATGGTTGAGGGTAATTTAGGTTATCTTATGTTTACCATCCTAACAGGGAGCCGTTTAGCAGAATTTTTATAGTTTTAACAATTTCTTAGATTGCAAAACATTAAGTTTGTTAATGAGTAGAATTCTCTTTATCGCTGAAAAGAGATAAGTCGATGATGTAGATTTACAAAAACATCACTTTGTAAAAATATATACCAAAAACGTGTTCCTATTGATGTTGGAATTGCGCTCTTTTTTCACTTTACGAAAAAAATTAAAATTGGTTAATGTATGATTCTTTTCTTATAATAAAGCACAAAAGAAAGTTCAAAAAGGTATTTTTCTCTCTATTTACACTTTTTTTTCTTTTTATTTTCAATACAACAATTTTTTACATTTTTAAGAATTTATTGAATTTTCAAAAAAGTAGGCAAAGAGTTTCTACAATTGCATTGCATAACTTTTCTTTAGAATTAATTTTTAAAAAATATGTATTTTCTAATTTTGTGGTTATACATTTAAATATATTGACACATTTAAATATAATTACTAACTATTTTTACTTTAATGTGGAGTATAAAATATTTTTAAACAAACACAATGGGGTCAAAAGTAATTTTCTCTATAAGGAAATGTAAACGATGTAAACAAGATACATTCGAAAAAATGTTATGAATTAGTGTTCGTTTTATTCGAAGGTGTTAATGCTTTGTTATAATATGTCATATGTGACTTTATTTAACCATAATGGCGTTACAACCTTAACAAAATATGAATGATGAAACACAAATATGAATTCAACGTGAAAATGTACGATAAAATATGATTTTTCTATTCGTCTTTTTTTTATAATAATACAAGGTTTTAAGTCTTTTGTTACAACATGTTCAAACGGATACCTTTCCTTTTACTCATCATTTTTTGCGTTGTTGGTAGTTTGTGCGTTTCTGCCACAGCCAGAAAAGATGATGCCGAGAAATCTTTGTACGACGAGCAATTGAAAACTCTTCAATTCCTGGAAAGAACAAACAAAGCGATGAAAAGTGCAATAAATGATTTCAATAAAGTGAATCAAGTGCCACGTGACGAAACGGTACGAACGGAAATGGTACGAAAATTTGCGTATAAAAAGTATCGTGAAAATGCCATGGCCCGCCGTTTTCGGAGAAGGCGAATGAGACGGTAAAAGAACTTCAAATTCATCTTTTAAGTGCAGATATAAAAGCAACAAAAGCACTTCAAGGTGCAAAATGGCCAATGAAAAAGATTGCAATGCTTTAAATAATATCAAAAATATTCCGAATAATGGTCAAAAAGATACAAAAGACAATGAAAGATGGCAAAACAGAGATGATCTTCATATAAATTCTTCCATTAAAAATATTGAAAAGGAAATACGCGAGTCATACAATTTTATCCAAAAAGTAGAAGAGGCCACCGAAAAAGCAGACCTATTAAAACATCAAGCACACATCACGGATCTCACTGCATCTATTCAACAAAAGGCACATGCACGTGCAATGATTGGAGAAATGCAAAACCAATTGGTATTAAAAAGAGGTTACGAGGCAAACAGAATCAAGGAGGATATATATATACTTCAGAAAATACTCCAAAAAATATCCGAACAGGTACGTATTTCTACAAAGGCATTTGATAAAGCAAAAGGAATAAACAAAAATAATTTTCTTTCCATCTAATCAAAAATATGACAAATGAGTATCTTTTCTGCGAAAGACAACGTACTTGCAACGGAATCTGCGATTGATACTGTCGAAAAAGTGGTCCTCAGTACAAACAACGCCATGCATGGCAGTACATACGCCTTTCGAATTATTATGAACTCTAAAAGTGAAGTCATATAGAGCCTTTTTTAATTGGAAAAAATGTCAGAGAAATTTTAAGACCAGAATATATAACTAAATTGCAACGATTTCTTGTCATTTTTAAGCTGAAGAACAAAAACAATAACTATTTGGATAAAATTTATGCAAAAAACAAGAAAGATTAAAAGGAGAAAATACAAAAGATAAAAAAGCAAAGTAAGAAAAATGGTAAAAAGTTGATGAAAATATTCATGGAAATGCGAAAAAATCCCACACACAAAAAAGAATGATTTAAAAAGTAGAAGGAAAACTTTATTTTCATGAACTACGGAAAAAAAAAATTGCTTTTTATTATAAATACCAGAAAATTTGAAATTCTTTTTTTTGCAAATTTCATGTGATTCCTGTGTACATCTAAAAATACACAAAAATGGATATCACTTTTTTAAAATTATTTTCTATAATTTGAGTTTTTACATATTTTGAAAATGTGGAATGACTATGTTCTAATGAATATTTTGTATGATTTTCCTTGATTGCTATTTAATCTTTTATTTTTTATTTCTTTCATCTTTCATCTGTTGTGTATAGTAATGAATAATAAAGGCAATTTTGTTTTGTTTGAAAGTAGAAAAGGAAACTTTTCAATTCACTCGAGTAAGAAACTACTAGAGGATTTCATTTATTTTATAGACGGAGTACAAAGTGAAATTTGTGAATACCTTACTGGCGACTCGTATTAGTAGTTAAGAACAAAATATGTTTAATTTTGATTTTAGAAATATGTCTACAGTGAATTTCTACAATAATATCGATTTGTGCGGTATTCAAAAAGTTATTTATTAGATAATAACAGTTTTTAGTGTAATATGGCTCTACAGTTTGATCGGTTATGTACCATGTGTTTGTACAAAGTTGTTCGTTTATTTTATTGATCATATTATTTGTTTTCTACTCTTCACTTTCTATCTAAAAGCGGTAATTTTTGTTTCTATTGTGTTGAGTCGAACTTTGATCATGTTTTTTTGTCTGCTCTCCTTCTTATGGCATCTAAATAATCTGATAAACAATAAGATATTTTTACTACACAACACGAGATACTAAACTGACAGAAATATAATGCATGAAAAGATAGTTTGATCTCCATCATGCAGTACAAAGAGAATGTGAGTAATAAGAACGATTGAGATTCCCTGCAGTGCCTTTAGCGCTTTCAGTTACATAAAATGATTCAATGAAAGAAAAAGCTTTGAATTTTTTGTCAATATCCAAAAGAATGGGTAATCCTAGAGGAATAAAAAGAATCATGGAAAACAAGTATTGTTTGTTAAACAGAAGGTGCTCTATTTGCTTCATTTTGGAGGTTTTTATGCGTATCCTTGTGCGGGTAAGTGAAGTTAAACTTTGAAAATTTTGAATCCTATTTGATAAAAATATAAAAATGATATTTCAGGGCGAATAAGGAATTTCAAGTAAGCTTATCAATATTGAAAAAAATGCAGTCCAATAAAAATGTTTCTTTTTTGTTAAATAATCTTTCGCTATTTATTCGGTATGCCCTTTGGAGTCACTTACACATGATTTAATAAGTTTTTGGCAGCTCATATGAAACACGTTTAGACTTCTTTACAAAACGGCGTGTAGCATGCAACGAAATTGATTTTACATTTTCTGTGTTTTTTGTCATAAAGTTTTTCAATACAAAAATACACCTTGAAAGGTGTTTAGAAAAAAAAAATGTTGATTAATACTTTGGAAAAACAATAATGTCCAAAAAATTGTTCATGTGCTCCTCAAAGGCACTGAATGTGATTTAGAGTATATCTTTCAGGCAATAAAAAATAAAGGTACAGCACAAAATGTTTAATCATCTATTATTTAGCATGACAAGTAGAAGTAGATCTCCAAATATTGCATATGTATGCATTAACAATCCTCATCTCTCATAAATGAGTCAATTAATTCAATTATTGATGAAAACTGACACGCAGAAGGAGAAAGTTAAAAATATTAGTATTATCCTATTTTAAAAAAGTCAGATCTCCTACGAGATAGCTGAACTATTTTGCACATACCACACTCTTATTTTCGGTGTGTTTGCAGTGTTTTAATTTGATTTGTCGACAAAAGTGGCATCTTTAGGACACAACCAATGCGCACAGAAATGTTGGTCTCTATTATGCATAGATCAACCATCATTGGATATGCTGATCTCAAATGTTACAAAAGATGCCCCACCAAAATAGACATCAAATAGTGTGAATAGTCATGAAATAAAGAAATGAAAAGTAAAATGAACCATTGAAATGAAAAACAGTGTTTTTTTAAATGATATGGATAACCTCCAGTCGATGGGAAAGTATTGAAAAATTGAATTAAATAAGTTTCAGTAAGCGAAAATGGAAGTCTAATTATGGATTGGCTTTTAAAATTCAGGACGGCAAACTTGGACATAAAAAACATCGATACGTATTAATAAAATATTTTGATATGGACAATTCAACTGCGCTTTCAAACACACAGAAGCTGTTGAAAAAATCCGATAAACGCATTCTTTTCACGCCATTGTCATTCTCTTATCCAATCAAACGTAACGATATGTAAGACGAAGATCACATCTGCAAAGTGTAGGGTTTCAATACATATCTGATTGTAGAAAAATTGCCAAAGTACGTGAATAGGTTTCATTATACACGTAATACTATAAACAGTTGAAAATTGTTCAACTCTATGCTTATCAAAGTACCATTATCTATTTTTTTTGTGCATACGTTATGTAAATAACATATATTGTGGACGATTAATTTTATCTTTTGACTTACTGAAATGATTATTACTATTTTCATATTTATTTACAGACAACAAATGAAAAATAGTGCGACATTTGTACGGTATTTATGTTTTTTTGACAAAAAAAGGTGCATAATTACGTATCTATATACCGCTAAAAACACTTTCTATTTGACAATTGTGAATAAATGTGTTAACACATTTATTGATGTACCAGAAAGAAACCACATCGCATGACAGTTTGCGCCGCTTCCACACACTCAACACGAACACACCTTTTGTATCAAATCAAATACTTTAACTGCTGAAGAACGACGAGATCAAACATGCGAATATCATTCTAAATCGTTTGTTAAAGTCAAAGTACAGCCAATGGCATACACCACACCTTTGGATCTTTCGGCACGTAATGATGCTTTTCTCCATTTACACACACACGCAAGAAGGACTTTATTTGATTGCTTTGGCAGAGATATTTTGTGTTGAAAGTACAATGATGTTTTTTTCACAGTTAAATGGCTATATGAAGAGAAAGTTTTTCAAATAAAGTTGAGAGAGAAGTCTTCTGTATCGTCGATAATAAAATTTTATAGTACACATTTTGTTTTGTAATGATTACAAGAATACCATTCTTAAAATGAACCTATTTACTAAGTTTTGTTTTATGTCCATTCTGTGATAATTCTTTCCCTTGAACCACAACGGATTTCTTTAAGAACACACTTTTTAAAGCTTATGAAATGAACTTATTTCACTTTTGTACCTTTTAATGCTGGTATAGTAAACGTTGAGGAATTTCTTGAAGAAATTAAAAGTAATTAAATCTTGTAGTAATGCATCTTGCGATCTAAAAAGCATTGTGGTATTTACGTGAGAATATAAAAGTTTTAAAAAAGTGAAAAGCACTGTAGCATACTTTTTGTCTTGTTTTATACGTTTTTAAATTTAAATAGGCGGACTGACATGCTTAGAATATAATTTAAAACAAATGAAAGTTTATTTTTCTTTTTAAAAATTAAAAAAACGTTTCTAAATATAATTTTACGATAATTTTTTAATTTTTGTGTATATTAGAGGCAACAAAACATTCTAAATATAATTTGTAACATTTGTGAAATTTGTACAATAAATGAAGTGCAGTACTAGTTGAGGACATTCATTACGGAATAAAAAGTTGGAATTCATACTTTTGTTGTTTGATTAGGTAAAGTGAAACATTTTTTTTAGAAGAATAATAATTTTTAGACCTTTTGAAGTAATTCAGTTCATCTTCTACTTTTCACTTTAAAAATGCATTTACAAATTTATGCATTTATCTGTAATGTAGAGGAAAGCTATTAAGTTTACTTAAAAATCAAGAAATGTAATAAGGTTTTATTTGTTTAGTAATCCATGAAAATATGTATTTTTAAAAAATCACATATTTATTAATTTCTTTATGAAGGAAATGCATTTGTTCTGGTGTCTCAC
>JASANV010001281.1:0-16237 GCA_030849715.1 Trypanosoma mega | reverse complement strand
TTATTCATTTTTGCAAATCATTTTTTATTTATTTAGTGATCTTCAGGATCAATTAGGCCTTTATGAATCGAATCATAGAAAGAAAATTCTGTTTATGGAAAAATACAAAAAGAATACAAAGCGTTGAAACAATACCATAAAATAAAAAAGCCTTTCGCAAATTTTTTTTACAATACATATTTCAATCTATTTACTCATAATTTTCTTTGGATACGCATGGTAGATAAGTGCAAGATAGTATTATGTAGACGCACAAGTTTGATTTTACGTTTCTTAAATCCATTACGCAGTTACAAATTTGTTTGAATTCTCTAAATTACTATAGCCAATAGAAATAAAAGTGTATTATGTATATAAATTGATCCAAATCTGCTATTCCTTTTGTCTGGTTTCTCTATTTTTATGTTTTTTTCGTTGTCTATGTATTTGTTCATATTCCTCCAGAAGAATAACTTTAGGCAAATGAAAAAGTCATAGACTCCCTTTTCCTTTTCTGTGCCTGATTATGCTCTTCTTCTCTTTAAATGTTTCATTTCTCCAAAACTGTCATTTTTGGTTTTGAAAAAACGTAGAATTATTTTTATTTCCTTCTTTTCTATGGCCACAAACTTTGCATGAATCAAGGAAAGGAGTGTTTGGGGCATGTAGTAAAATTCTTGTGTGTAAAGATTGTGTCTTATTAATTTCAAAATTTAAAATAACTCCAACATTCAATGTAAACTTTGTTTATTTTGCATAGGAATTATTTCGACGCTTTTAAAAGGAAATTTTTGTGCTCTTTTTATTTGAGCCATTGTGTTTTCTTTTATTTCAATATCGCTATTTTGACGGTCCTTAATGGCATTAAAGTTGGATAGAAACAACAAGAAAACAGCTGCGCCAACAAACACATAAACCATTGTTCATTGATCTATTCTACTTTAAACTGAAGTTGATTTGTTTGGCAAGATTGTTTATTTAGCAAAAGAACAAATCTTTAAGGCAACATTAATTTGTTTGTTTGACTTTAAAGCAACACATATCCTATTAATAAATGTCACATTTTGAACCTTTCGTGTTGGTTAAAAACTAATAAAAAATAAAAACGGAAAAAAAGAAATATAATAGCGCTACGATTTCTCCATATGTAGAAAAGCAAGAAAAAACTTTACTTATAAGAAAACTAAATAACAAATAATTAGCACTTTGTTTTCTAATCTAAAATTAAATGAAAAAAGGTAAATTTTCAAAAAATGTAAGGCGAATAAAAAAACGTTTTCATAAAGGTATCAATAAAGTTTATTACGTAGATGTAACAAAGAAATACTTTTATGTAACAGAACCAATAATTACTTTCTTAACATTATTCTTTTATAGAATAATTTTATTTCAAAAAATATATATATTCAAGTGAAAGAAAAGATCTTTTTTTTCAATACTTTTCTACTGAAATAAAATAAATAAATAAAAAAGGTTACGATTACTATTAATCTTTTTCGCCATAGTTACAGCCCAACTGAAGTAAAAAAGAGATAAGTTAACCAATTCAAAAAAAAACATTTCCGTAGTACTTTTACTACTAGAATACACTTTTAAACAATTCGTTTAGTCAAATATGAAAATTTTTTACATACCTGTTTTATGCTCCCATAAAAACTAAAATACAATTTTCTTTTTCGATAAATTTCACTTTTTTTGTGTGTATAACAAGAAAAGTAGAAAAAAACACAATAATTACGATCAGATATGTAACAACCAGGAGTTTAAGTTTCGTAGTATGATGCACAAGAAGTTTTATTTGCATCCATTGCACTAACCGACATACTGCTTTTACATCGTGTAATCTACTTGCCTTATGGAAAGTAATAATGCCGTAATTTTCTTAATAAATTAATGACAATGATGAAAGCAACGCAAGCTACTTTAGTGCCATAAATTGAAACCAGAACTTTTCTAAATATGGAATAATCTTTTTGCTTCAGAAATAACCTAAACCTCTGGCTGCAGTTGAACAACTTCTGGCGGTGTTAACGGAAAAGTGCAACCCTCTTCCTATTAAGTGCACAAAATAGAACCACTTTGGAAATATGCAGCTCAAGAAAAATTCTTTGTGTGAAGTCCATTCAAACATGTCATTTTTCATTACTATTGTATTGCATACTCACTTTATTGTTTTCAAATTCCACTTTTTTACACATACATCCCCAATGATTTTATCCCCAACTGTTGAGTTGTTCTCCCATCATACAGCAAGAAAATGGATCCATGAGAGTAATAACAGAAAAAAGCTCCGTAAGCGTATCAGAGGCATAGCTTTTCTTGTTTGCTTCGAAATATCGAAATGCTTCATTTAATTCATCCGCAGAATCTTCTTTATTACATTTACAAAGTGCAAATCCATACGATNATTTACAAAGTGCAAATCTATACGATGTGTATGAAAGAATATCTGTTACGTGTGTGCAGAAGGAAACAGCAACGTTTTTTTCTTTCCATTTTTGATACACTTTCTTTTTAAGAAATTGCAGCCCAATCCCTTTCCCCAACTCATTGTTTCTGTTGTTTCCCCTTTCAGTTCGTAAAATCCGTAATGAGTTAGCCATCCCAATTGCTAAGGTTGTGTAATGTCTGCTTTTCACAATGAGACTCATTAACTCATCCTTCACAATACGCCATTCAAAGTGAGGAAAAGATAATTTCTTATTCCCCGAGTTCATTTTTATTCTATCCATTTGTTTGCAATTTGTAATAACCAAATGTCTTCGCTATTCACGTTTTGGTGATATAGCATGTCATTTCGATGCCTTTCTCCATTTTTCTGTACCCATTTCCGATGCAATTTTTGGTCCTCCAACTGTTGACGAAAAACAAAACAGCTCTGAGCTTATATGCGGCAACACGCAGAAGGTGCTAAAATAATTCCTTTACACTTCGTAGAGAATATTTAAACACAAACATTTCTTCACATTTCCCGTTTCATGCACACCATCTGCTTCACCCAAATGTTGAGAGATGAGAGCGCGCAAATATTCACACACCAAGGCAAACCACAAGATTTGCATCAGACACACCTTCACTTTTTTGCCTTTCAGAAATCCTGACTAATGATCAAATCCCGTCAGTGAAATCCCTTTCATGTATTATTATTTTTTCAGTTGATTGCCTCACCTTTAGACGGTCATTGTGCGTCTTCATAGCCTCAGGTATCATTCGTTCAAGAAGGATTTTCCTCTTTGCTTTTGTCAAATATCATCTCCTTCACATTATTCGGAGGAGTCGAAAATGGTTTCCCTCATATCACTTGCGATTGTACAATAGCGTGATTTATCTTTAAAGTCCTTTGAACAAGCAAAAAGAATTCTCAAATAAAGAAATCATACAGAAAGATAAAAACTAACCCTAAATATACATTGATAGTATAAAAGCAAAAAGAAAAGAAATTTTAAATAATCACTAGAAAAGCAGTAAAATCAAACATTAGTTGTAAAAAAAACATATGTGTACATAATGAACAAAAAAATAAAATAATACATGCATAAAAAAAAAGTACGCAAATTTTCAAACAATTCTTTTCAGGTGTGTAGCCCAGGGATACCCATTTACCAATTAAATAAAAATCAACCGAGTTTTTTGTATTATTATTATAGCTAACTTTCATTATTATTGCCTAAAATGAGTCATTTCGCGTAAAGAAAAATCCGTTGTTAATGAAAGCTCACTTTGCCCTATCCAACAACTCAATAGATACTCTGTCACAAAAATGCATTCACTATTTCTTATGTAGTAAAAACACAAATTATGAAAAAAATAAAACATGTGTTGTATCCAATTGGATTCCCCCCCAAAAAAAGCACAAACACCAATGAAAAGAAAGCCATACATGGTCCTTCTAAAACACTTTAAAAATTGGTATTGTCAAATCTATAGAAAAAATTCCATAAATTTTACATGCACAAACATAAATGCTGAAATCCAAAAATGCATTAGATGTGCTATTAATTTCAATGGCCAAATTTTTGTAAGCTTTTCACATATAGATCTATCTTTATTCTATTCCAAATCATACTTTTCTTTAATCCTTAATTATTGAGTATAGTTTATCTACAAAGCTCCATCTTCCTCAAATATTCGTACGAATATCCAAAGCCTTTTTATGTTCATTTTCTAAAGAGGAGTAACACGTTGATATTATAGAAAGTTCTTCGTATGTGGCATTTTTTAGATTTCCTGAATATAATAGCCACTGTTGGGCAATAAACTCGTCAAGTATTTTTTCTGCTGTTTGTTTTACCTTACTCAGTTCATCGATGGAAAGAAGTGCATTGCTATAACTCTTTCTTGACAGATGTACGACTCTTTTCAATACTGTTATAGAGTTCCGCTTTACTTCTTCTACATACAAAGTCTTCACTTCATCGATAATAACAAACATTTCAATCATACTTTCTTCGGCATAATGATTCATTAATCCGATATCTTTTGTGATCTCCACTATGCTCTTACGGAGCACTTCAACACCGTCGTCTAATGAATCGCTCTTCATGTCAACATCATTCACATATCAATCTTTTATAAATCTATTATCATTTTTGACCAAATTCATATTAACGTATTTCATTTTATCATCAAATAGCATTTTGTTCGAACGTTTTTTCTTTGCATTGTGTGCTTTTTCTTCATCTGTTTGCTCTTATGCTCCTCTGGAAGCATCTTTCACGTTCTCATCATGTATTTTTTCCCCTCTCGCTATTTTTTTCAACCAGACATCCCATTTTTCAACATTAACGCGCTTGATAGAGGCGTCACATCAAAACGTCTTTCGAAAGCCCTGTTGTGTCCATAGCGTGTGCTGCTACATCATTCAGATGCGATTTTCTCTCCTTCCGCGGAATGGTAATTTTTATGAATGTTTGTCACTTTGCAACAGCAACATTTCAAATGAGTGATTGGGTTTATTTTCCGGACAAGCCATCCCTATTTATTGGAGGTGCCGGTTATAAGGCGCACCGGAGCAGGTTCTTCAGCTCGCGTTAGAGCTCCTTCGATCTTTTCGTAGGCTTCGCATTTTCAGTGATGTTCCATCTTTTGTTTTTCATAACAACTCTTTTCACCTCATAAAGTGTATTTGGCGTTTGTTAAAACATCTGAGATCCATGTCCCTTCTTGCTTTGGAAAATTTTGCAGAAATATTTAAATGAGCTATCTCATAACTCATGCTTGTATACTCAGCAGTTGCAGGATACAAATGGAGTCTCAGCCGGATTTCAGGGTGATGTATTTCACAGGAACATATTTCATAATAAATGTCAGATGGGGTCTGTGACTCGCAGAGGTCCCTTTTTTTATTCCTGAAATATCTATTAAAAATATTTTATCGCAAATTAGGTGTACTATACCACCTTTTTGATGTGAATAAGTGGTAATACGACAGCTTATACCAACGCACAACGCAACAAATGATGCTCTATTAATGCATGCAATTGAATCAGGTACTTTGTTTACTGTATGAAGTAATTTATCACCTTTGCAAAAGGCGACAGCTTTGGTAGATTTAACACCTAAAAGTATGAATAAACCCGCCAATACATCATAAAAATGTGTAAATGGATGAGATTACCTTCATCACTTTAAAGTGTTCAATGATACCTTTTACTGACACCTTTTCTCTTCTTTTCTTCAATGCCTTCAGCGCCAAATGTGCCAACACGTGTGTAAAATACAAATGCACTACTTGAAAGCGATGTCACAATTTTTATTTAATAATCATTTGGTTGTTAAAATGAATCTGGATATCCGCACTCGAATTTATTGTAAACATCAAATAATAGGGTTACATTTACTGTAAATTACTGTAACAGGCTGTTTACATAGTCTACTCCAAGTGGCACATCAACTCGTCTATCAAATTGAGAAGAAAAGCTCTTTCTAGTTTCATTTACACGATTACAAAACCCACATTGCGTAAGAAAAAAGCAATATTATATATATGTATAAACAATTAAATATAAAGAAAAAGAAAGGTGCGTTATAAAAAACTAAAATCCAAATGCAATACAGGCACATTATAGGTAACATTAATGCAATCAAATAAGAAAAAAAAAGATCAAATTCATGTGAACAAGAATAGCTTTAAAACTAAACATCAAAAAAGAAAAAAAGGAAAAAACATTATGCAACAAAAAAACATCGAATTTCACATATGCTTTGTTTTGAAAACATTCACGTACGTAATATTACTCTTTACATGTTTGTTTACAATGTAATTCTCTAAAATGGTGTAAAACACTTCATTCTGGAGTAACATAAGCATACACATAAACGCATATAAAAAGGTCAGTGATGCTTCTTCCGTTTGTTTCTTTTCCCAAAAAACACTTCTAACGCAGAAACATAAAAAATTAAATCAAAATTCAAATATGTAAATTCGAAGTAAATTCTCGCTTATATTGTCGTATGATTCGTTATCACCGACCCCATTGTCAACTTCTCGTGCTAGCATTTCTTTTGTTTCCTTGGCAGCAGATGCAATCATTGCCGTAGTGCTTTGCAATATCTTTTCAATCCTTTCACTCTCTAACACAATCTGGGAGAAAGCAGAATGAGCTAATGTCTCCTGTGCTGCGGCTGCTGTTGAGGTAACGTTACACTTCTCAGAGAGATTCTTTGCGCCATTCACACCATTATCTTGCTTCTGCATCTCTGCAAGAAGACTCTCACTTACCCGTCTATGTGCTTCCGCTTCGTTTGCGGCATGATCCGATGTCTTCGTGTTTTCCACAATTATGCTGAGCGACTCCTCTGCTTGCGCTACATTATTTGTCACCGCAATTCGCACATCAGAAGGTGCATCCTTTTGTGCGCTTTTCATGGACTCCACATTGGTCTGCGCCGCGCTTTGCCTCCCTTGTGCTTGCGTGGCGTATTCTCTTGCCCTCGTCGCCGACAGCACCGTGTTAGCCGCAGCAATAATGGATGTGGTCCTGTGCATTGCTATTTCAACATTTTCCGCTTCTGTTGCCACCTCCTCATAAGCGCGCTTTATTTGTTCTTCTTTCTCCTTGACGGCTGCAGCGATTTGCGCAACTTTTGCTGCTTGCTTATCGGCATTCTCCGCAGTTGCGGTCTGCTCTGCAGTCGAAAAAATATTTTCCGCAGTTTTTCTCTCGCTCGTAGCTTCCTGTGCCAGCTTTTCAGTCATTTCATGATTTCGACGAATTATTCTGAGTGACTCCTCGGCATTTTGTAGCTGCGCAGACACATGTTGTTTAACATCATCTGGTGCGGTGTTTGGAGGGTTTCGTATGTTATCCAAACTGCTACTAGCCCCCTTCATCTTCTGTTCAATCTTGTTGACATATGCACTTATGTTTTGTTCGGACACATCTACCTCGGCGAGGGCAAGAATGGAGACAGCCTCATGCTTCGTTGTTGTGAGGCTGACCAAGTTCGCTGACAACTGCTCAAAGGAGCTCTTCATTCGGGCCTCATCCTTCTCAGCATTCACCGCAGCCTCCGTAGCCCGATCGGACAGAACTTTCGCATCGCTCGTGTTGTCGTCCATTTTTTGTAACTTGGCAAGGATCTCCTCAGCAGCAGTTCTGTGCAGCTCCGCTTTATGTTTCGCACTTTCCACGTCTTTCACATTTTGATGAATCACTGTTAGTAAAGTCTCTGCAATGCGCAGCTTTGCCAACACTTGTGCTGCACCCGAGTCCGGTACCTTGGTTTGTATGTCTTTGATAAACGCTAAAGCTTGGTGTGCCTCCTCCTCCTTCTGTGTTGTCTGGGTAACGTAATCGTTCACTCTCGTTGGTGACGCAGCTGCTTTTGAAGACTGACTGACAGCTGTGGTCTTGTGCATGGCCCTTTCGATCATCTCCACATCTGGGGTTATTTGATCAAGAGCGCTTTTCGCTTCTTCGTTTTTCTCTTTAGCAATCTTTTCTGCGTTTGTGGCCCCGGCCACTTGTTTTTGGGCTTCTTCATAACTGTTTGCCTGTTCCACAGCTCCAAGAGCACTCTCTGCGTTCGTCTTTTGTGCCTCCGCCTCACTCGCCAAAGCCTCTATTTCTGCCTCCTTCTGTCTCAGTGCGTTGAGTCCCTCCTGTGCAATCTTTAACTGCGCAGAAACAACCTGAGCTGCTGCGTCAGTTGCACCGTTTTGTGCACTTTGGATGGATGCAACGGTTGTCTCTGCCTTCTTTCGTTCCTCTGCGACCATTGTTGCGTGCTCTCGTGCTGTCTTTGCGAATTCCGTTGTCTTTGCAGACGCAACAATGGCGACCGCCTTGTTGTTTTCAAGTAACGCAGTTTCTAAAGCATTTTTTACTTTAGTGAAAGACGTGAAGGCTGCTTGCTGCAGTGATTCAGCGGTTTTCAATGCATTTTCAGCTTTTTCGTATGTTTGCCTAGCTCCTTCTAGAGAACTCTCTGCAGTAATGGTCTTGGCATACTCATTCGCTTCATTTTCGGACTCGGCCAATTTTTTTCCCACTTCCTGGATACTTTTTCTTCCTTCCGCCTCAGTTCCCAACGCCTCATTCATGGTATCCTGTTTAGTCTTCACGCTTTCTCTCAGTTCATTCGAAACATCTGTGAGTGATTTACTCAATTCATCCTGTGATTTGTTGGCACTTCTCTTCAGTGTGTTAACATTTAGAACATATTTATTTATGGTCGATTGTGTCTGGGTGATTTTTTTAGCAACAATGCTTGTCTTTACGTCATACACTGCCATCTCCACATTATCAGCTGCCTGTTTAACTTGTCCAATCGCTTCGTTCGCTTTGGTCGTAAGCACATCAGATGCTGCAGCACTATTCTTGTGAGTTGCTGACATGTTTGCAAAATCAACGAATGCACTCACATCACCCCCATGTGACGATGATCTAGCGTCAAACTCTCCCATTATTCTTTTACGATAATTCTTCGCATTGCTTACCTTACTCAACGCCTGGCTCGCTGTTTGGACTGCTTTTGCGTGTTCCTCTTCTGCTTTGGTTAACTCACTTTGTGCCTTTGCGAGGGCACCCCCAACACCACCAACACCTTTACTAAGTGCAATGGCTTCTTCATATTTGTCCTTTGCCCGTTTGATATCTTCACTTCCGGACGCCTGAGCATCTTGTTGCGCTTGCTTCGCTCTTTGCAGAGCTTCGCTTTCCGTCTTAAAGGCATCCTCCAACTCTTGCCTGATGCTCTCGACGGTCACTTGGGCACCTTGAGCTGTCACGCGACCAGAGAGAATACCCTCATTCGAAAACAGACACAGAAAGAACGAACACGCACAATGAAGAAGAAAAAGACGTAGAAACGTTTCATGAAGCACCGTTCGCATTTTATGGAATAAAGTGTAAAGAACAAAAGAATCACTTAATCCTAGAAAAAATGGGAATAATTTTCAAGTGCGAATAGTCGCGAATAGATATATTTTTTCGACGGGAAGAAAACAGTACGAATGAACAAAGATAGTTTATTTCCCTGGATAACAGCAAATATGTAGAAAAACATTTTTTTTTTTCTTTACATAATTATTAACAAAACACTCCCAATGTAAGCTTTTAGTATCAATTAGATTTAATCTTCACAGTTTTGTAGATGTATCAAATATGTTCATATTTTTAAATCAGTCAGCATTAATAGCTCTATCCATAGCATAGCAAATGGATTCAAGTTGTCATGCAAATGTGGTGTGAACTGTAAGTTCGATTAATAGCCAATATTAATAATCGATGCAAAGCAAGAACATAAGTAGACCTTTTTTTTTTTCGTGGGGAGCAGTCTGGTGTTTACTTTCAACAGATTTCATGATCTAAAAGAACGTATCGCATCATGATGCAACTTTGCACTATCAAATAAGAGGTTCACTTTTCTGTCCACATGAAACCTAACTTCTCAAATTTCTTTACGTCTTTTTCCGAAAAGAAACACCGCCAGTCAAGCTTCGTAGGTCGCTGTATGCTTACGCATTTATTATTGTTTTTGTCATTGTATGCACTGTTTCTGTCACTTTAATCGAAAAAAAAAAAAACATTTTCTTGGGAATAGTCTTCTGTGATGGAATGCTTTATGCGACTCTTCTTGTAAACTTTGAATGTCCATTTTTCACTAAAAAAAAGTCTCCAAATATGGTTATGAAACAGCGAACATATTGAGCGGATTCACTCTTTTTTGTTCTCCACTCGCGGACGCAGATTTTTTCTCACTTATTAATTATTTTAGCCCTCAACCCAATTGAGAAACTCAGAGTTTTAAAGAAAGCAAGCTCGCTTTACAAATCCCAGGTGAAATCTAATATTTTTAAAGCCTTGATTTCGCCAACAGATTGTTGAAAATGAAAACAAAAAGCAAAAATATTTTTCTTCAAGCGAGAAGTAACAAATTACAACGCAAAAGGTAAAAAAAAACATAAGGGCGATGCACTTTCAAGCGTTAATGTAACACAGGGAACTCTTTTTATCGGCTTTAACGTCTTCGTCTCATCCTAAAACGTCCTTCTTAATAATTTTATTTATTTATGAAAGCGCAATTTTCCAAAATGAAGCAGCAAACTTATTATCACATTCTCAGTAACACTTTCAATATGTTTTGATCGTAAAAAACAAAAAAAAAGGTTTTTGTGTAAACTATATTTTTCCCCTAAAATATTCCTTGAAAAGTACTATAAAAATTAAAAAAGTATTGAAAGACTCTCAAGATATTTTTTACTATCCTGTCCCTTCTTTTTTTTCCCTATTTTCACATTCGTAATCGAACACATCAGAGAGTAAAACGCAAACACAAAAATTGTTCGCTTTAGTATTATCACTTTGACTTACATCTGGTGATTACTTTGTCTTTGACACACAGAGTCTGGCCTAATAACGCCTGGCAAATTGTCATTTTTTATTTAGAAACTTTTGGAATTCATTTGTTCAAAAACAGGGCAATAATCTGTCATTAACAATGCACTTCCAGATACTTTTTTATCGGTAAAATAGCAATATGGTGTGTCAACATTTTCCTTTCCGTGAACAACGTTGGTGCAGAGTCTCATTCCTCGCCCATCTGCTGTGCAACCGTAAACTTTTTTCGTGGCATCTGTGTTGGTGCAAAACATTTCCGGATACTCTGTTTTACCTCCTGAGATGCAAGGCTCTTTTAAAAAAGTCACACCCAGCATTCGCTCCCCATTCCATTTTTTCTGCTTTACTCCTTTCTGCTTTAAAAAAGTGAGTATCTTCAAAAACAGAAAGAGTCAATGTGGTGTAGTAACCTCGTTCCAAAATAGGTGCCATCAACTCATCACGTGCATGCCGTCGATTCCAATGCGAGCGCGACTCTTTTTTCTTCTTTTTCCAAAGTGTGATAATTCATCCTCCAACTCCATTCCAGAATCGCCTTCGCAACCGTAATGTGTCTTCACGCTTGCCACTGTTTTATCACCAAAAATTTCAGAAACAGCATCCTTTCCACGAACGCCTTGTACAACTCGCATTTTCACGGTTTCAATATGCATCAAAACTTTACTTGAAAACATAAGGACATGAGCAATTTGATTCGCGACAACGCGGACTGTGTACGCAGAGAATGAAATTTGGTTTACATTGTAAAAAAGACCACCAACCACAATACGACCATTTAGAAGCTTTGCACACGGAGCAGACATTGCAAATATGTCAAGATGACTGTTGGGTAACTCTTTGGCAAATGTTCCCAGAATCAACATAAAGTCCGCATCCATCACACCATTAGTTTTGTATTCATTAGGAACAGTCAAGGTACATCACAGACCACCCTCGAGCTCTGGAACGTTGAATCCATGTTTAATTGGTTGCACCCTCAGACAATCCGCATGCATTTGAATAGCAGAGCGAATAATAGTGTGCAGATGAGATTTCTTCTCTGCTGTAAAGACGTGTTCCGCAGTGCATTCGAAACTCATCTCACCCTCCCCACCTTTGTGCAATACTTCCTTGGATTGTTGAGGTCACGTGTTGAGACACGAATACGGATTGACTGCCAATTCTCTTCGAGCAACAACGCGGTGTATGTGTGCCGCGCCGCATGGTTTTTGCCAGGCAACTCTTCCACGAGTTGAATGTGGGATACATCACTGGTGTATTTATCAAAAACACAACTCTGCTTTACATTGGACGCAGACGAGAAAACCAGGAAAACTTCGATACCCACGAGAATTAAGAGAATATGCAATGTAAAAATAGAGATCATTTTTAGCTTTAATTCGTTTGCAATAATGATAATAATTTTTTGTTTGTTTCAGAACATTACTGATACAATCGAGAAAGACGAAAAAAAAAAAATATCCCACCCAACAAAAACAACAACAAAAAAGATACGACTGGTGGGGTTCGAACCGCAAACCATATGATAGAAGGACAGAAAAAAAAAAAAAAACTCTAACCATTTGGCCGAGAAAAGAGGAAAACGCAAAAAAAATATTTCATGGGTACGGCAGAGGGCAGAATAACGCTCTTTAAGTCCCACCCCTCTCTTTTCTCCGATAAGCAAGCATCGCGCAGATTAGAAAATTAAGGAAATCAATAAAAGAAAGATGAATACGTTCACTAGTGTGTATATATATATAAGAATTTTCTCTGAGAGCAAATTGTTTAATGAATATTGTGTTAGCAATCGCAAAAAAACAAAAAAAAACTCCATCCCTACTTTTGGCACCCACTCACATTCACCAACGATCTTCAGTGTATAACCAGTATATCTGAAAGGGGGCTACCGCTTCCCTTGATGATTCCCTCTCTTTCACCACGGAGAGAAATTTCTCATCGAGAACCTCAATCCAGTAGGGTAGGGCATCCATCTGGCTCCCTCTCATCTCGAGGAAGCCACAAATATCGTTTATACCCAACGAAATAGCATAGCAATATGCGGCATGCAAAATCTCATCGCGAGTGGCCCCAAATAGCAACATCAAAGGATTCGATTGAACATACGGGGAGTCAAAGGTGTGTTTAACGATAGCACCGTCAAATATGTTCTCTGGGAATGCGAGGGCAATGTCGAGTTCGGTGCACTCTTTCAGAAATCCCTCCTCCTTTAACTGGCGGCAAACGCGACGCACCTCCATCAAGATTGGAGTGAAGCGGCTATCGGGAATATTTTCTGGTATTCTTAATAAATATCCGCATTGTGTCTCAAGTACACCCACAACACGCGCATATTTTCTTAGCAATCTCACACTTGTTGGATAATCCGAATTAAGCTTTCTCCTTAGCATTAGTGAATCATTACGGACACTTTTGAAGTTGTCGTCCCAGCGAACAACCCAATCATCATCAGAAAAACAACAAAAATAAAACATTGCCCTCTCAGTGGACTTTCCTTTCACGCCTGAGTTTGGAGGAAAGTCAGAGGAGAAATTTATTTCAACGGTGCCCGAACGGGGTCGTTTGTCCCCCTCCATCAGCCTCCGCTTAAGAGAACCATACTGCTTTTGAAGGGGCGACTCGTTAGGACTGTTAGGCACCCAACTTATCCCAAGTTTGCAGCGTGTTAGATTCACGAAAGCGCAAAAAACCATTGCCTCCGGTAGCTGAAACTCAATATCATTACGCAATTTCCAGAAAACGGTGTCATCGGAGCCTTCGGTTCGGAGCATCAGCATGCCAATCCTGTCGAGAAAAAGGGTGCCAGTAGAAAAATCCTCGTTGCACTCGTTTTTTAGCTTACGATAGTGAAATACACATTCTTTAGAGTCACTCCTTCTCGTATATTCAGTTAATGCACGCACGCTGATTTGCCAATCTGAGTCCGAATAGCCTCTGAACACCGATGCCGTCATGATCCGTGTAAATCTCAAGAGCGATGAATTTATTTTTAAAAATGGCAACAGATCGCTTTGTCGTTCATTTAGATGTATTTCATAGGAAGAAAAAAAAATGAGAAGGAAAAGATACACCCTTTCACGCAGAGCTACCAAAAAGGCTCACACGTTTTTAGATCATCATAGAAAAAATAAATAAAAAAGGCACAAAGATGATATTCCATTAATTAACCATTCAGGAATTATCAGCAATAATAATAATAAAAGACTCAATAATTCCTTCTTTGGTTAAAAAATGCTGCAGGTGTATGTTGAAAACATGTATTAGTAAAATGTCTTTCCACTCAAAAACTCCACAGGAGCAGGTGAGGAGCCAGCAGGGGTAGCAAAAAAAAAAAAAGGCAACATCGAAAGTCAAAAGAGAACATTTGGAGACGAAAAGCAAAAAAAAAAAGAAGATTCCAGTAGTATAGTCAATATTACCACTAAGTAGAATAGCAAAACATGGAAAGATGAGTGAAACACGTGGCAGAAGCAAAAAAAAAAAAAAAAACGTACAATGTACATTATTCGGCTAAAGGAATGCATATAATCGCATTATCCGGTACGTGTGCACCACCATTTTTATTTACGCCTATCGATTCTCTATCCCTTTCTTTGTAAAAACTCTTTCTTGTTTGCTTGATTAGAGCATTAAGCCTCCTTACTTTTCTTTTTTTGAGTCAGATCAGAAAGGGCTCCCATAATCTTGAGCCCTGCCTGTTTGAACGAAGCCTTTTCACCTGCGTTTTTGTCACTTGCCACCGACTCACTCCCCTTTTTGGTGGAGTCGGCCTCCCCTGCGGAGTTCTCCTTCGGCAGTTTTGACTTCAGCAAGTATTCCAACGCTTTTGCCTTTACAGAACCCAACGCATCGGGTGAGGAACTCTTAAGTGCATCCATGACGGCATTCATTCTGTGTGCCTCGAGAGGACCTTTCGGGAGATCCAACACCAACGGGGACTCATAAAAAACAAAGTGGCCCGTTGGTGCGATGGTGTCTGTGAGGAGGCGAGCGGCGGTGTTCGCGTAGTTCTGCCCGAACCTCTGCGCCGCGTCGAGTGCCTCGCCCATAATCACATGGTTCGTAATCACCGCCGCCTTATCGAGGCCATGACGCGTCACCGTCTTCTTTGCGAGCCAGGCGGGGTTAAACGTCACGGCCCGCGCGCCCGTCGTCAACGCCGCCGCCGCCGCGAGCCCGCCGCCGAGGGAGTGCCCGACAAACAGCACCTTCGACAAACCAACGTCCCCCACCAAGACGGCGGCGTTGGTGACGGCCGTGTCGTGCTGCGCGGACTTCCCAACGAGCTGCAGGACGTCATCCACCGCGTCGTCCATGTCGGCGGTGCCGGCGAAGGCGAGGGCGAAGTGTCCGTCCCGCTCATACAGCTCGCTGACGTAGCTGCCCAGCACCTTGGTGAGACCGGGCACGGCGCGGGAAGACACCGCCCACCCGCCACTCAACGCACAGTCATTGCCGTAGACATGCACACAGAGAAGCGCAAGGTGCAGCACCTCCTCGCGCCGCTCAAAGAGGTCCGAGGCGGGGGAAGCGGCGGAGTCCTTGCTGTAAGTCCCCACCACATCACGCAAAGCACGAAACATGGGGTAATCCGCGGCGAAGAGTATGGTAAACACGAATAGATGGCAGAAAGGATAAAATACTATGAATTTTAACACAGAAAACAAAAATAGGAAGCTCACCTTCTCTCCACGTTGCACCTTCTCTCTATATATATATACTTTTTTTTGTTTGATTCCTGGTAGAACTTCGCCTAAAAAGCACAAACTCGTGCGTATGAAATGTACTCTGGCTGCTGTGTGAGTTCTATTCGAGAAAAAAATGTTAGTGCACAAAAGCAATAAAAGATAGCAAAGTGGGAAAAATGAACAAAAATAACACATATATGTATATATAAATATATTTAAACAGACATTGATTCTGAAAGAAGTGGATATATATCTCAAGGAGAGAGGATTGGGGTAGAGAACGATCTGCGTCTGCGGCCGGTGAAGAGGATCATATACCATACAATTTAAATAGAATAAGGAGACAAAGGGATAACTATATATATACATGTATATATATCTACATCCCTATATAAAAGAAAAAAGGTGAGGTTACATTTTCCATAACGTTTTTTTTTTCTTACTTTCATTGATTTCTATATTTTTTGATAGGAATGAATGTTGTATGTTTTTTTTTTTTGATGTGAAAGCTCAAATCAATTGCCGTCACTTGTTGAAGTAATTATTGTCGTTTTGGTTATGAATTTGCCTGGATATGGGTTAAAGTATGCAAAGCGCATATTCCCCGAAAAAAAAAAAGTATTATATAAAAAAAATAAGGTAAAGCTTAGAGTAAAGGAATAATAATAATACCAAACAAAAAAAAATCGCACACCTGCAGAATTAGGTATATGTCTACATTTCAAT